>CAJHQP010002180.1:0-91950 GCA_905132765.1 Moricandia arvensis
ATAATCTCCGAAATAAACTTGCCTCGAAAAAGTTCTCAGAAAAGTACTCTTAGTCGCGATTCCGATTAAAATACACTACTCACCCGCAAAAATCATCTCCGAGATTTTGCAGGCTGGAGGCTAATTTTTGGGGTCAAAAACAGTTATCTCGAAATCACCGACTAAGGTTATCACTTCTAGAAGTAACTTATCGAAACAGTATTTCGGAAAAAACAAAAGCACCTCGAACTAAGGTCATTATTTGGCAACCTCGAATGTACAAACCCAGGTCGCCATACGGCAACTTGGCTTTTAACTAACCGGGTCACCATATGACGGCCTACACCCGCAAAAAAAAAACAGGTCTCCATATGGCAGCCTGCGCAATCAAAGAACGGGTTGCCATATGGCAAACCGCACACGCAAGGTACAGCTCGCCATATGGAAACCTGCGCACCAGGGATACAGGTCACCATATGGCGACCTGAACCCATACAATCTGGGTCGCCATATGGCGGCCTGAACCCACACAGTCTGGGTCGCCATATTGCGACCTAGGCTCTCCGAGTCCGGGTCACCATATGGAGACCTAAGCCCTCCGAGTCAGGGTCGCTATATGGCGACCTCGGCTCTCCAAGTCTGGGTCATCATATGGCGAGCTGTTTCTCTCCTTTGTATTCCTATTAGAATTGCGATCGAAAAACTTTTCGTGTCGTCCCAATCGGAGTTTCCGTTGATATTTTACGATTAAAACAAGTAAGAGTCACCAAACTAACCCCGAGTCGCCAAATACAGCTTCCAGGTTGCCATATGGCGACTGAGACCACATCCCTTGGATTCCCTCTCAAATCTTGATCGAAATGCTCTTCGTTTTGTCTCAACCAAAGTTACCATTGGAACTTTATGATAAAAACCGCTAAGACTCATTTTCCCGAATGAAAGTCAAGGTTATCGTATAAACGGCAATGGTTAACTCAACACCACAATTTTCTAGACTATACAAGAAGTTTGAACTTCCTAGCTAAAGCGACATCGTATCATTAAAATTTCTTTCGGAGAAATCGTAAAAACGTTTAAGTCGAAATACGGCCCAAAAAGGACTAGAACGCCGCTAAATACCCACTTGAGATTTCATACGAAATTGAACCCAACAATTTTATGACGGCGTATCTTTACTCGTAGAAGAATATAAGTTTTGAAAAATCAGAAGATAAATGTCAAGTTTCCAAGATAATGATGAAGATCGAGACAAAAGAAATGTTTCCGCAAAACGATAAACTCGACCTAGGGTCAAAAAAAGAAAGAGGAACCGACCCAGAATGCATATATAAGGAGAGTTAAATCTAAAGGCGCAGGGATCCGAAGATTTAGGCCTAGAATAACTCTTCTAGTAGAAGAACTTAGAATACAGACGGCTGCATACTCGAAACTTTACTTAGATTATTCTCCATCTCTCTTCTGAGATTCTCTTTGTTAGCTAGATTCTACTAGTTTTGTTTTTCGAAAATTACTATAGTTTTGTTCTTATCAATCAATAAAACACCTTTGTGAAACTTACTATCGATATTCTGTTATTTCTTTCTTCTTCGTTTCCGTGTGTTTACGCAGATAATCTGGGACCTCTGGGAAAGTCGAGTTCTCTTGGCCTTAATTTACGAAGAATGACAGTGTGGATTTTGGTTCCCACACTCTTTACTTCTAGCTTGTTCATTTGCTCTCGTGGTATCAACACAAAGCAAACGCATCTTAACACTCTGAGGTGATGAATGGATGGTCTTGTTTGGTTCAACACTTCATAAGGGGAGATATCCTTAACCACCTTAGTTGGGATCCGATTAATAAGGTAGCATGCACCACAAAATCACTACAGAATCTCTTAGGAACATTGGCATGGAACATCATTGATCGAGCAACCTCCATGAGATGCCTATTTTTTCTTTCAGCCACTCCATTTTGACGAGGTGTATAGGTACAGCTTGCTTGGTGTATTTGTGCCATGTTTTGCCAAGTGATTATTGAATTCATGACTTGTATACTCTCCTCCATTGTCTGATCTCAATACCTTCACCATTGTTCTTGAAGTGGTTAGTGACATAAGATTGAATGTTCATAAATGCATCTAACACACGATCCTTAGAAGGCAGCAATGTTAACCAAGTATACTTTGAATTATCATCTATAAAAGTGGCTAAATACTTGTGATTATTCCTAGATATACATAGAGAAGTCCAAACATCATAATGAACTAAGTCAAAGCATTTCTCATAGATTGTTATTGATGTTGGAAACACAGATTTGCAATGCTTTCCTTGGATGCAGGCTTCACAACCTAAGTGACTAAATGACATATCAAGCACATGAGTTCTAATGCACAAGAGTGTGGATGTCCTAATCTAGCATGACAAGTAGTACTATCACACAGATTAGAGCTGGTCATGCATAAAGGAGTAGAAGTAGAAGGGTAATAAGGCTTAGTCTTTTGGAGATTGTATAAACCATCTTTGATGTTTCCTTCTCCAATCACCTTCCCTGTCTTAAGGTCCTGAAACTCAACATCATTAGGCCTAAAAACAACCTGAAAATTCAGGTCAACCGTGGCTTTTCGCACTGAGATCAAGTTAGATGTAAGACTAGGCATGTAGAAGGCAGTGGATTCCCTATCAAACAACTTAAGGTTTCATATTCCTTCTATCTTCACCTTATCACCCATTTGCTACTACTACATTCCTTAAAGCAGGCCTAACATTACTAATTAGATTCTTATCACTAATCATATAATGACTAGCTCCAGAATCTATTATTATTAGCTTAGAGACAAGGGGATGTGTATCAGACTTCTTGGAGGAGATAATGGCTTTGACAGCTTTGATTAGAGGCTCAATATCATTCATTCTGATGGGGCCATCATTGATCATTGTCTTGTTCCACACTCCTCCTCCATTAGAGTCGCTTATGAAGGCTGAATACATGGATTCTCCTTTAAGAACATGTTGCTCATCCTCCTTGATTTTCCTTCTAATAGGTTTGGTATCAAACCAGCTTTGCTTGATACCGTTCCTGACATGTCTTTCTTGACCTTCGTGTATCCAGGTACCAGCACCATCTTTCCTTTCTTATTGTGCATATCTTTTACAAGGGTTCTTGCTTCCTTTCCCTTTTAAATAAAGTTTGAGATGCTTGTTCTCTTTGAACCAGAGCACACACACCTTCAAGGTTGAGGAGCTTGTCTTCTCTCAAAATATGCTTGGTTAGGTGATTGTAGGATGGATTTAGGTTCAAGAGAAGGATGAAGACCTTTTCTTGTTCATATCTTTCCTTGATAACCTCTGCATCCAAGGAGAATGGTCTGAGCACATCCATCTATGCCCATAAGCTTCTAGGCTTGCCAAAATACTGATTGAACTCCACTTCCTCCTGGCTCAGGTTGTTGATAATCCTCTTGACTTCAACACACGGCTTAGGTTGGATAGATTCCCATATACTGTTTGAGGACTCTCCCAAATATCCTTGGCGGTTTCACAATGTGAGTAAGCCTCCAAGATTAATTTTGATAGAGAGTTGTGGATGATCTCAAGTTCTTGTTGGTCCTCTCTGACCCACTTGTCTTCATCCCTCAGGCAATAAACCTGACCATCCTCTTGAGTCATCCTCTTTGAAGCTACATACTTCATGATATGGCTGTCTCAAAGTACATGACTTCCCAAGGTAACTTTGGCCACTCTTGACCAAAGTAAGTAGTTAGTGCCCTCAAGGGTTACTGGAATCAAGCTTCTCCTTTCTATTTCCATGGTAGACTTTCTTTTACCCAATGGATAAAGCATTGTCAAGTGGGTAAAGATGAAGAACATGGAAATTTTAAAAATTAGAAACAAAATGAGATATTGAATAACAAGAGAGTTGAGGAGCTTATATTTCCTAATAAAGATACTCTGATACAAGAATGAAGAGAAACAGAGTAGACAAGAGTAAAACAGAGAAAATAGAGTAGCTGGAAAAACAAAGTAACTAGAAAACAGAGTAAATGGAAGAACATAATGGATTTTGCGGAATTTAAAGAGTTTAAGTACTTAAAGCTCTGATATCATGTTAGAATAAGAGATTATTATGTGAAGAATGAAGAACAGATGAAGAGTGATGAAGAACAAGTAAAGAGAGTATGGACAAGTTTGAGAGAGAGAGAGAGAGAGAGAGAGAGAGACTGATTCTCTTTACTTGTATTCAGATCCTTGTTATATAATATATAGACAACCAGAAATAATAAAATAAAAACTAAATAGAAAGAGACAAGGGCATTTGTTTAGGGAGTAAAAGTGACAGCTGCTTGCATTTGAATTCTGAAGGCAACATGTGACTTCTTTTCTTGGCAACTTCCATATTGACCAAAAAGGGACACAAGACTCTATTGAATACTTTCCCTACACTATTTGTTCATTCCTAAACCTTGTTTGACTTGCACTCCACTTCAGGTGAAGATATGATCAAACTGTACTGACAACTCCTTCCTGGTCATTCTTCTGTCTTCTTTATCCTTTCTTACATTGTCTCTATTTGGTTCTTCATCTCAATACCAAATTTGGAACATGGACTCCATTTGCGATCAGATCCTCAAGACATCTCTTCATCCATGTTGCTTGGCTGAGAAGTGAGATTTTGGTATTTACGACCTTCTGCTCAGACAGATACTTATCAAATTTCTCTAAGTGAACCATACATTTGGATCTCATCTCGGCTTCTACATTGCCAATGATCCTAGAACGATCAATCCTATGGCGATTTATCTCGAACGAGAACATGTGAGCTAGCGATGACATTGAGGCCTCTAAGGAATCAACCCTTGCGTTTCCCTCTCGGCCCCTCTTGTCGCCTTCAAACAACAATTGTCCGCTATGGATAAATCGGCAGACAACTGCTCCTTTTCATCATAAACCTCTTCAACGGATCTTCTGAGATATTTGATCTCCGATTTAAGACTCTTGATCACATATTCTCGTTCTCCAGCGATATGGATCCTTCTTCTAGTCGTGTTCATTGGCAGCCAAACAGGACTCGTACTCCATGACTATATAGTTGATGTGTGCTGCCTACTAAAAAGAAGAAAAAAGCGATCGTATCATCTAGCGAAAAAAATACAAAGGATGGTCGGAAGACAACACTTACGGCAACCCAATACGACAAACATCCTTGTACGCTTCTGGATTCACCATATCCTTCACGGCAGGAAGATCATTGTTCACTAGTGGCTTTATCAGACGAAACAACTCGATATACGCGTCAATGTTGTTCACAAACAGAGTAGAATCTGAATATGAGAACTCCACAGTACTAAACGGAGCGGCTTCCAAACTTGATGGAACTGTCAGAACTGTGGATGGGGAAGAAGAGTATGGCGCTTTTGAAAGTGGGGAGAGAGCCGCGGCTGCAGAAGAAACTGAGACAGGGGTGCGATAGGGATGGAAGATGACCTTGGGGGCCCTTCTCCCTCTTGGCAGGTGGTTCCTATGAGGCGACATTACAAACCTCCATTCTCGGAGGACAGACATTTTTGGATACTCCAAGAGGTTCAAACTCTCTATTTAGGCCGACCTCTAAGATGAAGTCCTCCATGACATTATCTACATCTTCCTCTAAAGAAGTTTCTCGTTCGCATTTTGATTACTTCTTCTTCTTGGGAAGTTCAGCTGTCGCGATATCAAGAGAAGGCTCGACTAGAAAAATACTTCCTCCTATCCTGTCACAAGTCACCGAATCCTTCATAGGTTATTAAGAAGCGACAACATCCTCGAAAAATGCAGCAGAATAATCATGGATGATGTCGCCTGCTCGTTCCATCTCTGCTTTCTTCTTCTTCTTAGAACCCTATGATATACTATGGATTTTACCTATTTTAACTATGATATGTATATATATAGTATATTAAGATTCTTTTATATACATTTGGTATTGTTTTAGAATATTTACAGGTCTAGGTACTTATTGGAAGCCATTGGAGCTTTTGGACTATTTTGGAGCAATTAGGATTGCCCAGCAGAAACTCAAAGTCGGATTCATATTTATAAATGGACCATCATCGATGTCACACACTGTGCCTCGATAGACGGTGAAGTCGGCAGAAATATTGAGAAAATATAAGTTTTACCCAGGAGTTTCATTAATTGCAAGACAAGTCCATGGTCGAAATTTAGACTATTTATTTGGGTTTTCTATCTTTTTTAAAACCCTAAGCAAGAAAAGTTGAGAAAGTTCTAACAAGTTGTTAGGACCAGAAGCTGAGTAGCCGAAAAGTTACACCAGAGTTTTAGAGTTGGAACACATTTTTACACTTATCAGAGAGAAAGATCTTATCATCATTATAGAGAAGATCTTGAACTCCTTATCTTTTTACTCAGTTTATTCTATGCAATTTATTCAGACTTTATTCATGTTCTTTATTGTTATTATGAGTAGTTCTCTATTAGATTTAGGGTTATTCAATGGTAGTAATGTATTGTTGATTTTATAGAAATTGTTTTAGTAATCTTCTTGGTTATTTGTTTAAGTTGCTCTTAATGCTAAGTTGACACTGATCACCTCAACCTTAGAAGTTAGGGTTGTATAGCGCAAGCGAGAGCTTGGTTATAACCTGGAATCTATCTTAAACAATCTAAATTACTAGTAACAACGAGAGTTGAATTAAAAGTTCAGAGAATCTATAAAACCACGAAACCAGTACTGTTTAGAATGAGCATCGATCGACGCCATCCTAATGTCATCGATCGACGCTCAGCCAAGATGTGCGAGAGTGATCTCCTAAACCTAAGGTTTAAATTCAGAACGATACTTAATAAAACCTTAGCAATCTATTAGTATGCATTATTTAAATCTTCCTGAGAATTTCTCCTAAGTCTAATCTCCTAAATTAATTTTCACAAACCAAATCAATCTTAAAAATCATTTTTATTGTTATTTTTATAATTCATCTAGCTTTAATTCAAAAACAATAAGTCAATTGTGCAATCCTAGAGTCTCTGTGGATTCGATCCCTATGTAATACACTGAACCTCTTAATTGAGAGAGTAAGTGGGAATATAGGGTTAATTTGAAAGTGAGAAAAATAAAATAAACCCCACATCAAATTTGGCGTCGTTGCTGGGGACTTTTTCTTATTGCCATTAGATTTCGTGTTGAATATTGTCTAGATTTTTACTTTATTGTTTTCTAAATTATTATTTCCCTGAACCTTATGACACACGTACTTAACGGAGAGAATATGGATTCTGGACAACAACCATCGATCAACGGAGCTCATCTGGAATCGATCGATGTTAGTACAATGCTGTTGGGCGACACTCTTTCATTGCCATCGATCAATACCGATCAGCCGGAAGCAGGTAAGTATGCCTCTACTGATTCTGATAATAAGAAAATAGTTTTGATAGAACCAACGAACAAAAAAACAAACGAAGCAAGCTAATTAATTAATTATCAAGGAGCTTCAATCCCCAATCAAAACACTAAACCTCTAAAGAATGAATTTCCAATGCTCGAATACCTAAATCTCAGCCAGAATCCAATAGGTCTGAAATTCGATTATCCGATAGCCCTGCTGGAACCCCCATTTTTCGAAGAGAAGGAACACTTGATCCGAGTTAGAAAAACTCTGGCATCAGTTATAGCCCTTCTGCACAGAAATAACTTATCTCAACACTATGGTGAGAACAATTATGCCCCTTCCAACTTTGAAAACAAGTTGAGTTCTCTGATGTGATGACCTGAACAATCAACGATTTCAAAAAAACCGCTAGCAGTTTCACAAGCAACTACGACACCACTGTGAACAGATACAAAAGAAGTTCAAAATCAAAAATGAACCAAGTCTTCACTAGAAACCGTAGAATAGCTGCCGACCTCAATGAAAAATTAGACCTGATATACTCATAGATGACAAAAAAAATTGAAACTCTGAGCGAACACGTTAAGAGAATCAACAACCAAGTGGCGAGCAACGCTATGTCCATCAGGAGACAGAACGGATTCTTACCCGGTAAAACAGATGCCAACCCCAGGAGCCATTGCAATGTTGTAGATTTACGAAGCGGTCGAAAACTCACCCCTGGTGTTAAAGAAAGCATATCGATGAATTCGAGAAAATCTCGACGGATGAAAAAGGAAAATCGCATCCCATCCAACTCGAAATTTACGAGGAAAACCCTGAAATTCTTCCCGAAACTGAAGCATCAAGCCAAAAAGACGACCTTGAAGAATCTATTATCGAACCTAAGGAAAAGAACCTATATGTGGGAGACATCGATCGACACCCAGTACTTGATATCGATCGGCCGCCTTTATCAAAAATTGATCGACGCTCTGAAGAAAAAATCGATCAACGCTCTGATCCAAAATCAACCGACACGTTTACAACAAGGACCTACCAAGCGAAAGCCTCATTTCCTTCGAAAAAATGCAAGAAAAAGAAGGTGCACCTAGAAAAAGCGATATGCAAAAAAGCGTTTGACAAAGTAAACATTGAGATGCCGCTCAGCGACACCATTCACATCTCGTCTGCTATTAACCACTACGTGAAAGATGCAGTGTCACGAGGATTCCATGAATCGGAACACTCGTGATGATGGTATCTTAAGAGATGAGCAAAATTATTCAAGGAAAAACTCCAGTTAAACTCCATGATCTCGGTAGTTTTTTTAGACTGCACTATTAGCGATGAGAGATTTCAAAGATCCCTCTGCGATTTAGGCTCTAGTGTCAACCTGATGCGATATTCCGTTTCAGTCGCTCTCGGGCTAACACAGTTTTAATCTACCAGGGTAACACTTTTAGCTGATAGATCCACTAGAATTCAGGAAGGTGTACTTGAGGACGTACCCGTACATATTCACAACTGCGATATACCTGCAGACTTCATAGTGCTTAAGTATGAGCAAGAACCTTGAAATCCGATAATCTTAGATAGACCTTTCATGGCCACTGCAATGATGTCAGAGAAGGACGTATATGCCTCAACATAGGGAAGATACCTATGGTCTTTGACATGGAGAATATAATAAAACAACCTTTGATCGACAGTCAAACCTACCATATCGATTACATTTCCGACCTAAAAGAAAACTCATTCACAGACATATGCTCGAGCGAACTGCTAGAGAAAGCAAGCACGTCTCCTTATGACGACATATCTGCGTTAGAAGATCGCACTGGAGAATATGCAAGGTTAATGGACGCCACAGAAGAAATCTGTAATGTCAATCTTAACGAATTTGATCCATCAAGGTTATTGGACGCCACAGAAGAAAATACCACTTTCACGTGTCCCTATGGAACATTCGCGTATCGCAGGATGCCATTTGGACTTTGTAACGCCCCTGCGACTCTTCAATGATGTGTGATGTCCATATTCACCAATATGATCGAGGACTTCATGGAGGTTTTCATGGATTCTCAGTCTATGGTCCGAATTTCAAATCGTGTCTCGATAACCTATGTAAGGTATTAGCTAGATGCGAAGATAAAAATCTGGTTTTGAACTTGGAAAATGTCATTTCATGGTTAACAGCGGAGTTGTCTTGGGACACAAAGTCTCAGCAGTTGGGATTGAGGTGGACAAAGAAAAAATTGACCTGATGACAAAATTGCCGCCACCCACTAATGTCAAAGACGTTAGAAGCTTCCTAGGACATGTTGGATAGATTCATAAAACATTTTAGCAAAATCGATAGACCCCTCACTGCACTTTTGTGTAAAGAGGTGAAATTCGATTTTACGCCCGAATGTCTCGAAGCCTTTGAAACAATCAAAATCAGCGCTTGTATCTGCCCTGATTGTCCAAGCACCAGACTGGGATCTGCCATTCGAAATTATGTGCGACGCCAGCGATTTCTCTGTAGGTGTTGTACTTGGATAGAAGAAAGATAAAAATTTGCACGCTATATACTACGCCAGCAGAACTCTAGACGATGCGCAACGTAATTATGCGACAACGGAAAAGAGTTATTGGTTGTGGTATTCGCCTTCGAGAAATTCCGATCCTATCTAGTTTGTTCGAAAGTAGTAGTTCACACCGACCATGCAGCATTAAAATATTTAATGAACAAAAAAAAAGTTAAGCCGAGACTTTTACGGTGGATTCTCCTTCTCCAAGAATTCGACATAGAAGTCAAAGATAAGAAAGGAGTAGGAAATGGAGTCGCGGATCACTTATCATGAATAAGAGTAGACTATAGATGATTTCCTGACAACAGAAAATGTCTCTTAGCAGAATCAACTTTCACTCGTAGTGTCAGTTCGGCGCATGAAGCATAATCGATCGACAAAACACCGACAACATCGAGCGATTTCAGTCGCAAAGAATCGATCTATCTTGTCCAAACCTCATTGATCGATGGAGAATTTGAAAAGAACGCTGAGATAATCATTCCAATAAATATCAACATCAGTTGTAATCCTTCGACCCCAAATGATGATTCTTCCGGAAGTAGTAGTTTGAGTCGGGGAGTATGTGCACTAAACACCACCGAAAGACCTTGGTATGCAGATATCGTAAACTATATTGCGGCCGAAGTAGAACCTAAACTTTTCAAGGATATCATAAAAAGAAATTCTTGAGAGAAATCCGGAGATATCACTGGGATGAAACTTATCTTTACAAACATTATTCTGATGGCATATATAGACGATTTTTTGCCGAAAGCGAAACTCCAGAAATTTTATATCATTTTCAAGGATCCGATTACGCCGGACATTTCGCTAGTTTTAAGAAAGTGTCAAAAATCCTACAAACAGGCTTTTGGTGGCCGACTATGTAGCGAAATGCGATCCCTACCAAAGAAGGGGAAAATTAGCAATTAGAAACGAGATGGGAACAAGATTTCATACTTGAAGTTGAAGTATTTGATTGATGGGGCATCGATTTCATGGGCCTTTTTCCCTTCTTCACACGGAAAAAAATACATATTGTCCGCCTGTAGATTATGTATCTAAATGGGTGGAAGCAATAGCAACCCCGAAAAATGATGTTGTCGTCGTCGTTAAACTCTTCAAGAGTATTATCTTTCCCAGATTTGGAGTTCTACGAATCGTAATAAGCGATGGAGATACCCACTTCATTAACAAAGTGTTTGAAAAACTGCTTAAGAAACATGGAGTTCGTCATCGAGTAGCTACACCCTATCATCCTCAGACCTGCGGAAAAGTATAAGTATCCAACTGTCAGATCAAATAAATCCTAGAAAAGGCGGTAGGATCAACCCAAAAAGATTGGTCTTTCGAAGTTATATGGTGCATTTTGGGCTTACCGAACAGCGTTTAAAACTCCATTAGGAAACTACCCCATTCCACTTAATCTATGGAAAATCCTGCCATCTCCTTGTAGAGCTAGCGCATAAAGTCGAATGTGCCTTAAAATATAAACTTTGATGCTAAATCTGCAGAAGAAAAGAGATTAGTTTAGCTAAGTGAGCTCGACGAAAATCTGATATCGCGCTTACGAGAACTCGAAATTGTACAAGGATAGAATGAAAGCCTATCACGACAAGAAATTATTTCACGGCATTTTTGAACCAAATATCAAGTACTCATTTACGATTCTCGACTAACTCTATTTCATGGAAAACTACGTTCTCGTTGGTCCGGACCCTTCACCATCAAAGAAGTTACGCCTTACCGGACAGTTGTCCTATTTAATCCTAAAGGAGAAGATTTCATGGTGAATGGGCATCAAGTGAAACACTATTGGGCTAGAGCTGAAATTCCGCATACTTAGACCACACGTCTAAGGTGCCTAATCCCGAATGATAAGCCCATTTTTCGTCAAGCTAACGACTTTAAACAAGCGCTGAGTGGGAGGCAACCCACTAAATTAATCATAAATTAATAATATATATATATATATATATAAAATAATAAAAACATAAAACAAAAACAAGAACTTATATATTAGCAATAATTCATTAATAAATAACAATATTTAATAATTATCTATTATTTATGCAATTATAAAAATCTAACTGAATAAGGAGTCACCGAACAGACCATCGATCGATGTCTCTTAATTGCCATCGATTGACGGTCATGCGTCGAGTAGGTTAACTCGACGCGACCCCGATTCATAAAACACTTTTCTCAAAACCGCCAAAAAATACAAACAAGTTCCACACCCGATTTCTCTCCCAAATTTGGCCGATTTTGCTCGTTTTGGAGTCTAAACCACACGATTTTCTACCCTCTCTACCTGATTACTCTTTAAATCACTCAATGTTCAAGGTATGTTCTCCAAATCTCTTAGTTTAGGAACTTTTTAGGGTTTGAAGAAAAATTGAAACTTTTGTGGCTTTAACTCGGAATGTAGAACGCTTAGGGTGCTGGAGATACTATATTAGGGACTATCTATCATTTATACACATGATTTGCACGATTTAAGTTGATTATTTTCGATCTTGTGAACACTGATCCGCGATACAGCATCGATCGATGCCCATGAGTTGACATCGATCGACAGCCATTAGGTTATGTGGATCGACGGCCATTAGGTTTTGTCGATCGACGACCATGCCATACCATCGATCGACGGCTGCTCCTTTCATTCATCAACATCGATTTCTATTTGTGCTTTGTTTGATTATGTTCAGGTGGACGAGAGGAGAACTAAAGCACGATATGAAGTCGGTGGTCCCAGCGCTCCGCCACGAGGTCCTCCATGCCGGGACCTTTGCCCAAAGAAGAGAGCCTCTACTTATTACATTCGAGGCCTATCCCGATCCTTGGAGAGCGGTGCAATCGAGAGACTACACACAGCCGTCCCCTGAGAGAGGAGTGCGACGACTTTGACAGCGTCTATTACACGCCTGGCAGGGCGTCACCATCGATCTAACCAAGTTCGCTGACAAGCGAACCTTGAAGAGAACGTGGGCTCTACACCGACTTCAAAAAGATCGTGCAGGAGCTTGGGTTGGGGCACCATGGCTACAAAACCATATCCTCTATACCCCAACCTGGTGCGGCGTGTATCTCCACAGCTAAGGTGCTCTGCAAGAGCCCCAGAGTAGAGAGGCCACCCTGACCTTCTTCATCAGAGGCATCCGGTACAGGATTCTCATCCCACAGCAGTGCGAGATCTAAGGCTTCGACATTGGTGCCAGCGCCTGCTCAGTCGCTGCTTTCCCTAGCCTACCTACCTTCTGGGGCCTCATTGGGACTGGCCACTTCGACTTTGGCTCAGCCACCCAGACAGACATCTGTCACCTGACGATGCGCTACTTCTTGAAGGTCCTTGCCAACACCCTGTTGTGCAAGATGGAACCTAACAAGGTTCAGGTCCAGGAGCTGGCACTGTTATACTATTCCATCAGGGAATTAGTTCAGCTGACGACAAGCTCTTTCCTCCACCGATGACCGATCAGCAGGTGACATGGGGGCTCCAGGGGAGAGAGGATTGCGCTTCATGGATGAGGGTCACCTGACGAGGACCTAGTGGCTGGAAGGAGGGACGCTTTTGGTTCTTTGTGGATGACGAGGGACCTAGATGATATCACTTCCAGTGCGAGAGGTGACAGACTTCTCTGACGATCTACAGCCCGCCTCGCATTCCACCCAGCTGAGCACCACATTCACACCACGCCCCTCAGAGTACGACGCAGAGACGGTCTCCGCCCAGCACACCCGGTCTCAGCAGCCGCAGCATACACATACAAGCCAGCACAGCCACCTCCACCCCTCCCAGCCTTCCATGAGATCCAGAGATCCCCACACATGACCATGGTGCTTTCCACCGAGTAAGTGGTGAACGCGCTTCGAGCGATATGGGCCAGGGTAGAGACCATGTCACGATGCCAGTGGCTTCAGCCGTCCCAGGACACGAGCCAGATCACCACCAGCACCACAGCAGCAGCAAAAGCATCTGACGAGGAGTAGTCTTTCGATACTCCTTATCTTTTACTTCATCTCCCTTTCAAACTTATACTTATGTTTATTTATTTTGTTGCATTTCTATTTTCAACTAACTATTTATCCTATTACTGTTTGGATCTTATTTTCACCATTTGTTTGAGTGTCTAACAGAGCTAACATAAAGAGAGATGATCGGAATGGAGAGTAGACACCCACAATTCAGTCTGACAGCCTACCATCGAACGACGTCTCCTTGTTTCTATCGATCGATGGCACTATAAAATAGCATAACAAGTTTTCTAACTTTATTTATATTATTACTTAAGTTAGTATCTATTCAATATATGAAGGTTTTCTGATAGTTCGAATAAACCATTGATCGACACCATACGTTCACCATCGATCGTTGATGATGGTATACCATCGGTCGACGCTCATCTACTACCATCGATCGATACTCCTAACAGATTTGGTATATTCGACTATCCCTAACACTGGTTTACTTATGATTTAATTTCTCCTAACCAATCCGAGGCGAATTACACTGGGGATAGTGTAATTTAAGTCTGGAGAGGTTCGCTAATGCTATTTTATTGTTTTTGAGTTTTATTTACTATCTATGTATTTAAATATTTCAAAGAGGTTTTATTGAGTCAAGAAGAGGACTATGATCAGAAATCTACTATTAACTAAACCACACTTTAGCACCATTCTTAGAAGGTTGTTTTCAGAGATTACTAAAGATACTGAAGTGGATCATCATGCCACTATATCACACTTGCTTAGAAAGTTTGAAGGAACCAAATCTGATTTCCAACACTAATCCTGACATTATTTGCTTGCTTTGGGATTTGGTATACACTGGATCATATTCCTTCTGCAAGTCTGGAAGGAAAAATTCTGTGTGCTTCTGATTCCCCTCTCTCTCCCCTTCAGATTAAAAAAAGGAGTCAAACAGGATTTGGTGGCTACAACCATTAAACCTTGATTCATATGATCCTAGAAAGAGATAAAGGTCAAAAGAAGTGAACAGGATTCTTATGGCAAAACCATTAGGGCTTGATTCATGGAAGCTTATCCAAACATCTCAGTCAATTAAAAATAAATGATACCCTCAAAAGAAGGGAGACATTGACTCAGAAGAGTGAGAAGAGAGAGAGAGAGGAAAGGAATCAGAGAAGACTACCTAGGTGTTCAGATACTTGCAGAGGTAAGTGTCCATGTATCCTTTGCTCCATACTCCCAAGGTAAAGCCTACACTTTATTTTTATGCAAAGAAATGAATCAGTAGAGGGGCGAGTCAGACAAGTATTCGCTAAGTTGTTGGTAGAATGGAATTGGTTTCTATACTAGGGATATGGTGTATAAAGTTTCTCTGTGATTGACTTGGTAGGATGTGGCTGCAATAGAGTAAGGTGACGGTTATACTTAGACATTATGTGAGTCTTTGGTTTTCAAAACTTCTCACACAGGCTTTATTTGCTTTTGAACAAGCAAAAGGTTAAGTCTGGGGGAGTTGATATACTATGGATTTTACCTACGATATATATATATAGTACATTTAGAGTCTTTTATATGGCATTTGGTATTGTTTTAGAGTATTTATAGGTCTATATACTTATTGGAAGCAATTGGAGCTTTTGAACTATTTTGGAGCAATTAGGATTGCCCAACAGAAACTCAGAGTCGGATCCAGATTTATAAATGGACCATCGATCGATGTTACACATTGTGCCTCGATCGACGGTGAAGTTGGCAAAAATATTGAGAAATTACCAAGTTTTACCCAAAAGTTTCATTAATTGCAAGACAAGTCCTTGACCGAAATTTAGACTATTTATTAGGGTTTTCTATCTTTGCTTAAACCCTAAGCAAGAAAAAGTTGAGAAATTCCTAAGAAGTTGTTAGGACCAGAAGCTGAGTAGCCGCAAAGTTACACCAAAGTTTTAGAGTTCGAAGATATTGATACATCTATTGGAGAAAAAGATATGATCATCATTACAGAGGAGATCTTGAACTCCATATCTTTTTACTCAATTTAATATACGCAATTTATTCAGACTTTATTCATGTTCTTTATTGTTATGTTTGAGTAGTTCTCTATTAGATTTAGGGTTATTCAATGGTAGTAATGTATTTTTTGATTTTATTGAAATTGTTGGGGTAATCTTCTTGGTTCTTTGTTTAAGTTGCTCTTAAAGCTAAATTGAAATTGATCACCTAACCTTAAAAATTAGGGTTCTATAGCGCAAGCGAGTGCTTGGTTATAACATGGAATCTATCTTAAACAATCTAAATTACTAGTAACAAACGAGAGCTGAATTAGAAGTTTAGAGAATCTATAAAACGCGAACCCAATACTGTTTAGAATGAGCATCGATCGACGCCATCGAGCAAACGATAGTTTTCTATGTATGAATTATTGCCTTGGAAACTGTCGAATTAAGGAGCTCTGAAATCGTTTTTACCCATTAGAAGAGTTGGGATGCTTTTCTTAGGATTTGGAACCCCATATTTATAGTAGAGGTCCTGCATCTCTCTCTTAAAATTAGAAAATATTCACTATATCATTAGATAATAGAATATTTCTAATTTTCTTGGAGATAACGTATTAGCATATTTATTACCAGTTTTAAGCTATGTTATAGGCTCTATTTAAGGTCTATTATGTGTGTCTAGGCTATGTTTTAAGGTCTTTACAGGTCCAGACACATTTTGGAGATATATGGAGATACTAGGAGCTTTGGATCATTTAGAGGAGAATAATCCGTAGTTGATCATTGTGAGAGTCGAACTACAAGACTGTCGTCGATTGACGACACTATCTTCGTCATCGACCGATGTTACATGACCAAGATCGATCGATGTTACACATCTGACATCGATCGATGACCAATTCGCAGACAACCAATTTCAAGCTCAAGTTAGAGACATGACACAAGATTACCTCTGGATGAGATTTTGACCTAGACTTTAGGGTTTCATATTTATACTTTATGTACTACACCAAAAAGGGTGTGTTGTGTGTGGTGTGCTGGTGCCTAGGTTTGTGGCAAAGTGTGTGTGTGCACCAGCACTCCATCATAGTTTTAGGATTTATTTAGGGAGAAGATTCATAACTCCATAGGGAGATTCGTATTGGAACCCTAGTTATCTATGCATTATATTTCGATTATTATTCTTGCTTTGATTATGTCTGAGTAGTTACCTATTAGATTTAGGGTTGAATGATAACAATCATGGATTAGCCCAAAATTAGGATTGCTAGTTAAGTTAATATCCATCAATTGAGTTGTGCTTAATGCTTGCATTCTAGAGTAGCTAACAAGGATCTCGAAAGTAGGACATGGACGACTACGAGAGTAGGTTCTATTCCAGAATAGACTCCATTGAACTAGGTGTTAGGCACATGCGAGAGCTGTTCTAATTAGCTTGGTGAACATATCAAATCTCGTTCACACTTCCTTCTGATTTAACCATCGATCGACATCAGGCCTTAGCTGTCGATCAATGGTCTTTCCTTTTGCTCGCATACGAGAGTTGGAGTTAAAAGAGTCAGAATAGTTAATATTTGAGTTCTAGAATATGTACATATATGTGCATCTTATCCCCTATAATTCATGAAGCTTGAAACCCTAGATATAACATATTTAAATTTACATCTAGTTAAATTATTAGCACATTTCTATATTTACATTATCAACATATTTTCATATTTACATTACTAGCATATTTCTATATTGCATCTACACCTTCTGATAAGGAATATTTCCTTAAACTAATTACTTGTTACCAATATATATATAATCACCTAACTTAGTCTTTAGAAATAAGAAATCTATTGTGTGCCATTGTTCTCTATGGATTCGATCCCTAAGTACTACACATGATCTCCCTTGACAAGAGTATTGGTTTTATGTGTTAGGATTAAGGGTTAATTTGATACTTAACTGTTTATGATATTTATACCCTGCTAGAACAATAAAAACACACCAATGTCAATAACCATAAATATTATAATACTTCTATTTTCCCTTTTATTTAGAGAGATTCAGCCATATCCTGAGATATGTGAATGTCCACATTTATCTGGAAGGTTTTGTCTTTACTTGGAAGCTGGAGGAATCATCTGACATAGAACCCGCAACCTGGAAACTGGAAGCTGGAACCAACAGATCGGAGTTCTGATCTAACCTAGAGTTTATTACTCCTGGATTGATTTTCTTTGGAGACTTCTTGAGTTGTATTATGGCCACAATTTATTTCTTGAATTGGGAGTAAGACGTCGGCTCGCCTACTAAACATGATGTTAAATCCTGAGCCATCGAAAAGACTTGGTGGTAGTGCTTCAGTGCAAGGGCGCATGGTCTAAAAAGGTTCATAGGCTGATAGGGAGATAAATAGCTTAGAGAATCAAGGAGAATTCTTAATCTGATATAGACACAAGGCCTGGATGAAGTAGTATACTCGTCGGTATGCCCGATGATATTGTGGCCTAAACCAATGTAGATAGACTCACACACATGCTTAAGTGGGCATGTGTTTAGTCTGGACGACGATGATCACATGGACCCGGTTGTAATCCTGTCATTGATATAAGTCCTTGTGTTTTTTAGGACTCTGATGCCTGCACATGGGCGTCATAATCTTGGAGTAGGAGAGGTAGTTTCTTAGAAGGAGATATACATGGTCCAAAGGCTTGTGGTATCTTATTTCCTGATGAAAGTAACTTGATTGCGGGTGGATATACTTCCATTGATCGTTGAGGGATCACACAGAAGTGGAACACCAAGCAAACCAATCGGAGACCTCTTCTCTCCCTTCACCATGTCATTCGATCTTTTTCTCCTCTGTTCTCTTCTTCCGGCTCCGATGGATCCCTTGGCTCTGGTAGATGTCGAGGTCTGACAACGTTTTTGAAGCACGGCGAAAAGGAAGCACATGAGGAGGAGGAAGATCCTCAAACACGGCTGAGAAACATGTAGACTAATATTACATATGCATAAAAGAGACAAACGAAGAATTCGAATTTGGGGGAACTCATGTGTACCCAAATGAAATCATGGACTACCTTAATGCGGTCTCGAGTAATATTCTGCCAAGTGAGATTTGGAAGAGACATATAATCCTCGATTTTCGATGATATATCCTCAATGTGCGACTTCGGATCATCGGAACACTGCAAAAACATTAAGAAATAATCATTAAAATACCCAAAACAAGAAGAGACTTAACTAGCTGGGACACTCACTCCAATCTGCCCACACGACGCTCACATGATCAATAGGCACCGGATTCGTATTGATTTTCATGAAGAAATATTTGCTCTCATAGTCATGTACCTTGCTTGGAGGCGTGGCAAAAAATTGGGGGTTTCCAGATAGATAGTACACACCAGTCTTTTTGGAGACTAATTTGAAACTAAAGGCTCATAGCCTTTCTAAGCTCGCCAGCCAAAACAGCAAGTCCGATTACAGCTCGAATGCTGCAAATGACGAGTTCAGAGAGCGCAATCTCGTGCCTCTGACAATAACGCACCAAAAGAGAAGGAAGAGGGAGCACAAGAGACACTCATCCAAGAACGATTATTACATAGTAAAGTACTCGGATGCGCGGACCACAAGCCCTCCCAAGCGGAGGGAAGAAAGAATTTAATCTCATAGGTAATCTATAGATTTCTCCGCAAATCGGAGATAGATTCCTCCGAATTCAAAGACTTCCAAGTACAAAATACTGGATGAAAAGAGCGCCACGATTCTGAGAGGGATTTACGAGGGAACTTCCTATTTAGGTCATCATCAGAGCTCAACTCTGACGAGGAGCTAGCTATACTATGGTAACTCTATGTCTCTTATGAATTGGGAACAACAAACAATATGCATCTCTTCGTCCAACGAATGAGCAGGGGTCGCCATCGATAATCGGACATTAGGAAGAAGATCATTTAGCACTTCATCACGAGGGAATGCCAACAAATTCTCATCGAAAACAAAAGAATAGATTGAGAAAACAGAAACAAAGAAGAATTAACAGAAAGAATAAAAAGCAGCTTAATTAAAGAAGGCAAGAGTCCATGCTTCAAGCTCACAACCCAAGAAATGAAATCGTTACTTACAACCAAAACACTTTTCAGGAAACAAACCTTTTAATCAATCAAAACTTACACTTAATTCGCCAAACCGGAATCTGAAACCGGGTTTGGAATGCACAAACCACCGGTCTGAAATACATCATCAAAGTTGGATTCAATACACGACTCACTAACAATCTGAGATACGCCGTACTCTAGAGGGGGAACTATTCTTGGAGCCGGGTTTCACCAAAGAGCCGGTCAGGGGATCTTGATCGAAAAGTGTCGAGGGCCAAGAAAGAACAATTAATCCATGTAGGTCAAAGGCCCACCCCGCCCTAAAGGAGACATTTATGCTGAGGACGCCTAAATCAAACCAAAACATAATGAAATTAAGGAGACAGACATAAAAACACCTGATCCTCGTTGAGGATCATGACACCCGTAAATTAATCTCTGAAGACCTATAAAAGGAAACAAACCAAGAAATGGAGCGATTTCTGTAATAGATAAACTATAATCTCAATACATTCATATTCTTTATTATATAATTCTCCGTACACTTGGATCTTGTCTAGTTCAATCATCAATGAAACTCATACTTTATTCAAATAATTGTAGTCCAGGCATCTTATTTTTGCGATCAAAGAAAAAAACGGAAACCCTACTTCAGAGTGGATTTTATAATCTACCATAAATATTAGTTACCTTGACAAAAGATAAGTTAATAAACGAGGAATCGGAAGATTTTAGGGGAATCGGTAAACCCTCTTCAAGCCAAAGCTTTATCAAGTCTCCCAAATTATATCTGTAACTTCTGGATGCTGTTTATGTTTCTTATCGGGGAAATCGGCCAATTTATACATCAACAGAAGGTCGCGGTCCCGATCAGTACATATACACAGACTTTGTCCTAAAACATACATCAACACATAATATATTTAAATTTCATACATGAACAAAGATATTTAGGTTTATCCATACATTGACAGTATTTTCGTTAGTCAAATGTTAACGGATGCTTATGTGGATTTAATGGATACTTACGTGGCTGTTATATTTTAATTAAATTGATAAAAAGTATTTCTAAAATCTGTAGACAATGGGAGTCAAACTCGGGCTTGGATATTATCTAACCATATGCTGAACCACTGTGCCAAATAAGACTACTAGGTTATATTAATTGTTCTGTCTTTTGTATTTCGAATATGTTTTATTTAGATATTTTCATATATCTTGTAATCATCCAAACAAAAAAATCACTACATCATCTAAATATGTTTATATTCTTTGTTATGAGTTTTAATTATCTAGAATTAGTTACACAAAATATATAAATTTTAGGCAATTGCGTTTAATTAACTTCATTATTGTTATTTTGTTTTAAAAAAAAAACTATAACAATCGAAAAGCATTTTCGAATTTAAAAAGAAAATATGCAAATCTTTTTTGAAAAAAATGAAAAATATTATAAACAAATTTGTGTTTGAAAACATATAATTTAAAAAAAAAATCATTTTAGTTTTTTATTATTTATTTAAATAATTTGAAATGATTATTCAAATATAGATAAATATTTATATATAAATATAAATAATTTTTAAATATATAAACATAAAAAAAAAGTTTTGAATTAGATGTTTTCAAATTCAAACTTTTTTATAATATTTTTTCGAATTTTTTTCAAATTTTCTGTTTAAATTTTTGAAAATGCCTTTTGATTTTTAAATTTTTTATTTTGAAATTTTCAATTTTTGAATAACATAATAACAATAATTAAGTTAATTAAACACAATTCCTTAAAATTTATATATATTGTGGAACTAATTCTAGATAATTAAAAACTCATAACAAAGAAAATGAACATATTTAGATGATGTAGGAATTATGTTTTCTTGTTTTTTTTGAATGATGACAAAATAGATGAAAGTATCTGAAAAAAAATATTAAATATAAATAAGACACAATAGATATTGTAATTAGTAATCGACACAGTGGTTGTGTTTACGGTTACATATGATTTGAACCCAAGTTTGACCCCACTTTCTACAGATTTTAGAAAGATTATTATTATTATTTATTAATTAATTAAAATGTTAAGGCCACGTAAGCATCCATTAAATCCACATAAACAGTCGTTACTATTTGTTTAACAGAGATACGGTCATGTATGGATAAACCTAAATATTTTGATTCATGTATGAAATTTAAATATATTGTGTTAATGGTATGTTTTAGCATAGAGTCTGTGTATATGTACTACCACGGCCTTTTATTGATGTATGAATTAGCCGATTTTCCTTTCTTGTCGCGCGGTCAATGTATCCAAAATAAAACCATATATTGGTGACTGTACATATGGCAATTCTTCCAAACTTTGATCCTTGTCATGCCAATTATCAAATTGATGAAAACTTACAACAAGATCGATTATATATATATATGATCTGGTGGATAATATGACATTTTCAAAATAAAACCATATATAGGAGAAATACTGAACTTGGTAAAAAGATACACCAGAAAATGATCTAAAATGCTTAGAAGAACAAAACAAAGCACACTCGAATCTTCCTTTCCGAACTAGAATAAGAACTAAAAGAAATGAATAAACAAAAACCATTAATGTATTTTGCTTCGTCTTCTTAGGATTAACAACGGATTGAAAGATATAAAGTGGTGAAGGAGAATACTGTTCTGTAGCCTTTTCTAGGGCATAACGCCAAGATCCTTGAAGTAATCATGCTCCAAGGCAGCTCTCGCGTTGATTCTTTTGGCCGGATCCATTAACAGCATTTTCTGTAACACAGACACACATTATCTTCTTTACTTGCACACGAACTCATAAAATCTTAGATTGCTCTTTCCCGTTTTGGGCTTACGACATGAACCAATTCCGGTTACTGAAGCATGTTCATGTTTCAGACCAGATTGGTTTTGGACTTCTGATTTTGTGGCACATACAAGGAGCGAAAACCAGTTTTTAATGGCTTTAAGTGTATAAACGGTTTCTAGTCCCAAAGACTAGAATGGAAAGATAATTATGACTTTATAAAGTGGTTATAGGTGACATGTAACCGGATCCATCAAAATCAAGCTTCTATATCTTTTAGTGTAAGAGAGGTAGATTATATAGATGCTGTGTGTACATATATGCATATGGTTAGTGAACTTACGGAGAGTAGATCTATTCCATTGGGATCCAGATTCGGAACAAAAGACTCTAAGCCCTGTGGTATATGAAAAAAAAAAAGCATGGGCAAAGAATCACATTGTGCTGTGACCTCTTGTCTACTGAAAACGAGATGTACAAGTGAATGAAGAAATTTGAATTACCGTTTGTTTCCATTTAGGGAACGCAGATTTGTAATCAGGCAGCGAAGTTACCCCAGGCCACGTATCCTCGTATGGGGTTCCCATGATTCTAGAAAAAGAAATCAGTAATATGTTTGTTATCAGTTAACGTTTCAATATTTGTGTTCTTTACTACTTGTCTCTGAAACATTAGATTTCAAGTTGAGAATGAGTTTAGATTGCTTTGTGATACCATTGCAGACAAGTTTTTTAAAATTGTAAAATATAGAATTAGAAAACTGGATCAAGGAAGTAAGTTAAGAAACCTGAAGATCTTGAAGAGTTGATCAATCTCGGAGTCTCCAGGAAATAAGGGCTTCTGGGTGATCATCTCAGCAAATATGCATCCCACAGACCAAATATCAACGGGTGTAGAGTAATGATGAGAGCCAAGGAGTATCTCTGGTGCTCGGTACCAGAGAGTAACCACCTAAAAGAAACAATGTGCGAAGAGCAGTAAAATATGAATGTAGCAAAGTGTTTTATGGTATTTTGAATCTAACATAGTTCAACCATCAAGGGAAATGTTCTTTAGTAAAACTTTGAAATCTATCTGAAAAGTTTTAAGTGCTCAATTCACATACATCAGATGCAAACTGCGATAATAGTTGAGTAGTGTTTCACTCTTTTTTTTCTTTAAGATGCATAAGGAATGAAGTGGATATGAAGCCATGCCAAAAGATTTCATGATGAAAGATATAAACAAGAATTAAGCTCTTTGGTACCTCATGCGTAAATGTCCTGACTGGGATACCGAATGCTCTGGCCAGTCCAAAATCTGCAAGCTTTAGTGAGTTCGTGCGGCGATCAATCAACAAATTTTGTGGCTTCAAATCACGGTGGAGAACCCTGTGAGAGTGGCAATACGCGATTCCACGGAGAATCTGATAAAGATACGTCTGCAAACAGTAGATGGAACAGCTCTAATCAGCATGGTGTATTGATTACTAAAGCCGCAACATGAAGACATTAACTAACTTAAATTTTCAACAATATTAAGCGAAACTAAACAGATAGACATGCCAATACTCAGCACCATGACTAACCAAAGCCCTCAATGACACAGTATCCAAGAAGTGTCTTCACATAAAAAAAAGGCATTCAGCACACAAATACAACAACGCCTAGCACGCACTTTGATCATGTGTAGATCCTTTGAGAAGTCAGGGGAAGAGTCCATGTGCTTCTTGAGATCCAAGTCAAGATACTCAAAAACCAGATACAAACGCCTCTCGCTGTGCACTACATCCTGCAACCTGTGTACCATGAAAACATTGGTCACCAGATTGAAAACGCTGCAACAATAGTATTATAAAACTTCATTATACTTGACAATGTTGCTGTGCTGCATCTCTTTCAAGAGAGAGATTTCTCGAATTGCAGTGCTAGGAACACCTTCATCCTCCTGCTCGAGCCTGATCTTCTTCAAAGCAATAGTCTCATTAGTGACTTTGTCACGTGCCTTATAAACCACACCGTAAGTTCCTTCACCTATCTTCTCAACTTTCTCGTACTGCATAATTATTAGTATAATCAACATGAACCGAAAGATTCGTCAAAAGAGTAAGCAGTGATATTGACGTGAAACAAATGATTATTTCACCAACCTGATCCATCACTTCCCTGAATAAACAATCTGAATGTCACCTACAGATTGATAATGAGGCTATATTAGTTAAAGCTACCTACGCACATTCCACAGGAAATCAATCTCAAAACTGAAGTACAATCTTTAAGCAAAGAAGCATCTCAGATCCAGGATAGGTTACTAACCGAGTACGATTATACAGGGAACTGTGATTTGATTGTTTCATGAAATTGTGAAAATGAACAATCAATCAAGAGTAAAGATCAGCATCGAAGCAGAGAGATAACGCTAGAAGGATTGAAGAGAAAGCGTGTATGGGATTGCAAACAAGTTCAAGTCAGAATTCGAATGCAATAGAATATCGAAATCAACTTACCGGCGACGATCGGATGTAGTGTCAGTGACTGTAACACCGACGGATCCTTCTCGCTCTCTCTCTCTCCCTTTTGGAAAAGGCAGTGTAGAGAGAGACGGTGGTTTCTGTGCTGCTTCAAGAGAGAGGACTGACTAGGGAAGGCGATTGACTAATGGTTTACTTTTTCTTTTCTAATTTCCACTGGATTATATTGGTTTACCTAACCGCATTAACTCGGTTCTTTCTTTCTTTTTCTTTTGTCAACCTTATATATTATTAAAAAGGCAAGATGATTACATATGCTTGTTTCTTTTTTCTAGCCATTTTGGCCATAGCATCTACGTTACCAAGCAAAAATCCAAGTACAAAATGAAAAGAGTAGTTGTGAGTTCTTGCCATGGAATGAGCTTCCGTGGTATGGACTGTCCTTGAGGTTTGTTCAGTAGAGCCCTACCTCAGCTCATCAACTAGACTTGTAATCTCAATGAAAGCCACTATGATTTTTTCATATTGTAGTGCATGTGACATGGTGTGTTTACTGTTCTAGAAGGATATTAATATCTTAACAATTCTATTAAATTAATCTTAATTTTAACACACAAATAAACTCTTGCCAAAAGAGATCAAGTGTACTACTTATGGATCGAATCCACAGAGAGCAGTGGCACACAATAGATTTTTTATTTCTAAAAACTAAGCTAGATAGATATATATATATATATATATATATATATATTATATATATATTAGTAGCAATTAATCAGTTTAAAGAAATATTTCTTATCAAGAAATATAGATGAAATATGGAAATATGATATTAATGCAAATATGGAAAGATGTTATTAAGCTAACTAAACGCAAAATGTAAATGTGCAAGATCTAGGGTTTCAGCCTCAGTGGATTATAGGGAATAGAAGACACAGAAATGTAAATATTCTATAACTCAAATATTAACTATTTTGACCTTTTAACTCCAACTCTCGTATGCGAGCAAAAGGAAAGACCATCGATCAACGACTAAGGCCTGATGTCGATCGATGGTGAAATCAGAAGGAAGTGTGAATGAGATTTGATATGTTCACCAAGCTAATTAGACCAGCTCTCGCATGCGCCTAACAACCTAGTTCAATGGAGTCTATTTTGGCATAGAACCTACTCTCGTAGTCGTCCATGTCCTACTTTCGAGATCCTAGTTAGCTACTCTAAAATGCAAGTATTAAGCACAACTTAATTGATGAATATTAACCTAAATTTAGAAATCATACTTTTGGTCTAATCCATGATTACCATCATTCAACCCTAAATCTAGTTTATAACTACTCAGAACTAATTAAAGTAAGAACAATAGTCTGAATATAATGCATAGATAAAATATCGGGATTCCAATACAAATCTCCATAAGGAGTTATGAATCTTCTTCCCTAGAAACCTTAAAACTATAATAGAAAACTAAACTCTCTTCTCTCAACTCTCTCCAAATCTCCACTCACTTTTGTGTGTAATACATAAAGCATAAATATAAAATCTTAAATTCTAGGTCAAAACTCGTCTAGGGTATCTTCGTCATTTGTATCTAACTTGGGCTTGAGATCGGCTGTATGTGAATTGGTTATCAATCCATGGCAAGTGTGCAACATCGATCGATCTTAGTCTTGTACCAACAATAGATGATAAGGTTATGTCGTCGATCAACGACTGTCTTGTACTTCGACTATCTCAATGATCAGCTACGGATTCTTCTCCTCTAAATGTTCCAAAAGCTCCAAGTATCTGCATATATCTTCAAATCGTACCTGGACCAGTAAAGACCCTAAAACATCGTCTAGGCTCACATAATAGACCCTAAATAGAGCCTATAACATGGCCTAAAACTTGTAATAAATATGTTATATCAACTCTCCCAGACTTAACCTTTGCTTGTCCTCAAGCAAACAAGCCTCTGAAAGAAGTTTTGTGAACAGTGTGTTTATTGTTCTAGGCAGGGTATAAATAACCTACAAAATTAACTGTCAAATTAACCTTTAATCCTAAACACACAAAACAATACTCTTGCCAAGAGACATCAAGTGTATTACTTAGGGATCGAATTCAAAGAGAGCAATGGCACACAATAGATTTCTTATTTCTAAAGACTAAGCTAAGGTAATGTATATATATATATATATTATTAGTAGCAAGTAATCAGCTTAAGAAAATATTCTTTATCCGAAGGTATAAATGCAATATGGAAATATGACAACAATGCAAATATGAAAATATGATAATAATGCAAATATGGAAATATGTTATTAAACTTAACTATAATGTAAATATGCTAGATATAGGGTTTCAGGCCTAATGCATTATAGGGAATAGGGAGCGCGGAAATGTAAATATTCTAGAACTCAAATATTAACTATTACAATCCTTTTAACTCCAACTCTCGTATGCGAGTAAAAAGAAAGATCATTGGTGGACGGCTAAGGTCTGATATTGATCGATGGTGAAATCGGAAAGAAGGGTGAATGAGATTTGATATGTTCACCAAGCTAATTAGACCAGTTCTCGCATGCGCCTAACAACCTAGTTCAATGGAGTCTATTCTGGCAAAGAACCTACTCTCGTAGTCGTCTATGTCCTTCTTTCGAGATCCTAGTTAGCTATTATAGAATGCAAGCATTAAGCACAACTCAATTGATGGATATTATCTCAACCTAGCAATCCTACTTTTGGGCTAATCCATGATTGCCATCATTCAACCCTAAATCTAGTTGATGACTACTCATACATAATTAAATTAAGAACAATAATCTGAATATAATGCATAGATAGAATATTGGGGTTCCAATACAAATCTCCCTAAGGAGTTCTGAATCTTTATCCCTAAAACCTTAAAACTATAATAGAAAACTAAATTCTCTTTTCTGAGCTATCTCCTCTCTCTCTCTCCCACTTTGTGTAATACATAAAATATAAATAAAAACCCTAAAATCTAGGTCAAAACTCGTCCAGGGTATCTTCGTGATTTGTCTCTAACTTAGGCTTGAAATCAGTTGTCTGGGAATTGGTCATCGATTGATGTTAAGTGTGCAACATCGATCGATATTGGTCTTGTACCATCGGTCGACGCCAAGATGTTGTCATCGATCGATGGTTGTCTTATACTTCTACGCTCTCAATGATCAGCTATGGATTCTTCTCTTCTAATTGTTCCAAAAGCTCCAAGTATCTCCATATATCTCCAAAACGTACCTGGACCTGTAAATACCTCAAAACATAGCCTAGACACACATAATAGACCCTAAATAAAGCCTATAACATGGCCTATAAACTTGTAATAAATAGGTTATATTAACTCCCCCAGACTTAACATTTTTCTTGTCCTCAAGCAAACAAATATGCGAAAGAGGTTTTGAAAAGTGAAGACTCACATAATGTCTGAGTATAATTGTCACCCTACTTTTTTGCAACCAGATCATAACAAGTTAATCACAGAGAAACATTATATACCCTATCCTAGTATAGCAATCAATTCCATTCTACCAACAACTTAGCGAATACTAGTCTGACTCGCCCCTCTACTGATTTCATTTCTTTA
The DNA here is from genome assembly GCA_905132765.1 of Moricandia arvensis. Lineage (NCBI taxonomy): Eukaryota > Viridiplantae > Streptophyta > Magnoliopsida > Brassicales > Brassicaceae > Moricandia > Moricandia arvensis. Next base: position 28,799 of record CAJHQP010002180.1, read on the forward strand.
CATAAAATAAAAGTGCATGCTTTACTCTTGGGAGTATCAGTCAAAGGATATATGGACTCTTACCTCTGCAAGTATCTGAACTCACATGTAGTCTTCTGTGATTCCTTTCCTCTTTCTCTTCTCACTTCTTCTCAGTCAATGTCTCCTTCTTTTGAGGGTATCATTTTATTTTTTTAATTGCTGAAATATTTGGATAGGTTCCCATGAATCAAGCCCCTAACAGTTTTTGCCATCAGATCCTGTTAACTTCTTTTTGACCTTTATCTCTTTCTAGGATCATATGAATCAAGCTTTAATGGTTGTAGGCCACAAAATCATGTTCGACTCCTTTGTTTAATTTGATGGGGAGAGAGAGGGGATCAGAAGCACACTAACTTTTCACCTTCCAGACTTGCAAAAGGAATCCGATCCAGTTTATACCAAGTTCCAAAGCAAGCAAATAATGTCAGGATTAGTATTGGAAATAAGTTTCGGTTCATTCAAACTTTCTAAGCAAGTGTGATATAGCGGCAGGATGATCCACTTTGGTATCTCTAGTAATCTCTACAAACAATCTTATAAGAATGGTGCTAAAGTGTGGTTAGTCATAATAAATCTTGATCATAGTCTCCTTCTTGACTCAGTAAAACTTTTTTTTGAAAAAACTTATATAGTTATAGAAATAAAACTCAAAAACAAATAAATTGCATTAGCGAACCTCTTCAGATTTAAATTACAATTCTCGCCCAATGTAATCCGCCCCGAATTGGTTAAGGAAAATCAGATCATAAGTAAATAGTTTAAGTGTAGAACTTTATACCTCCCTCTGTAAGAGGGCGTCGATCGATGGTGGCAGGTGTGGTCGATCTATGGTCGCGGTCCATTGTCGACCGATGGTGCGTCTATGCTGTTGATCGATGGTGGACTCAAATAGTCTGTAAAAACAAAGTAAAACTCAAAATACATAGTAATATAAGTAAAAACTAAATAAAAACTCACTAAACAGTGGGTTTGCCTCCCCACTCATCGCTTGGTTATAGTCTTAAGCTCGACGTTTTGAACTTTCTGACTAGAATGGAGGTGGATCAACACTTGGAAAACAAGTGTCTACATCTTCTTTGCCCTTCTGAAACCATGTACCAACGAAGCTTCTCACGACCTCATCTCATTCTTCATGATCTCCTTAGGAACCTCCACTGAATGCATTCTCCTTTGTAGATTCTCAATATTGCGCTGTAGCATTCCAAGTATGGCATTTGTAGTCTCTGATATATCCTCCAATTGTTGAGAGACATCTTCTTTCATCAGGCTCTGCGAAAAAGCAATCTCATCCAACTTGTCTTCTAATTCTTTTTTTGACGCAGACTTCTGTCTGTCGAAGTCAATATCGATCGATGGCTTGATGGTGCCGTCGATCGATGTCACTATATTTGGCCTAATCGCATGTTGTCTTCGAATAGTATCCAAATCTTGCTTCATCTCATCCATGTGTGTAGTCAAACCGGTGAGGCACTTGTCTATTGGATAGTATACATCATCAAGCCTCTTGTAAGAATCATCCAGTGACTTCTCTTGAGATTTGTAGATCTCTTGCACGATATCATCAATCTCTGCCTTGCTGTATGTCTCTTGCTTCTTCATAGACATAACAATTTTTGATGTATGTTCTGCTCAAACATAGTCGCTCTTTCTACAACTGCTCTGATATCTTCTTCTTGCACATTCACAACTCTTCCGTCTATAGCTCGTGCATTGCCATTCTTGTCTTATAGATGCCATACTCATCTTATTTTTACAATAGAAAATTCTTCTGCCATTTGCATCATAAGCTCTCTTTCCATGCTCTACATCACCGTCTATAAGTAGTGGGTTTATCCAATCGGCTGATTGTGGACTTCCTAAACCAAAAGGATTAGAGGTACAAAACTGGTTTACCCCTAGAATAGTGGTGTCAATCGATGCATGAAGGCTGGCGTCAATCAATTTTTGATGTTTGGGAGTGCATAGATCATTGTGGATCGACACGTTCTTCTGTTCCTTGCTGTCGATTGATGCATGTACCCGTGCGTCGATCGATGGCTGTTGTGCAAATAGAGTTTATGATCCAGTAGCCATAACAAGGGCATTTGCTAGATCCTCCTTAGGTATGTTTAGAATTCTTCTATAGAGATCTCGTGAGCCGTCCTTCTGTATCTCTGAAAATTCCAAACTCATCTGGTCTGAGATAACCATCATCTTCATCTTATGTTCTTGGCCGTTGTTCTGGTTTGTGGCTGATGTTGTTTGAACGCAAGGAGGTGCTGTCGATTGATGTTTGATTATCCATTTTTGCGTTCATTAACCAACCAGCTTCTTCCAGTGCTAGGCCGCGAGACTCAACCAGCTCTTCCTCTCTGTAATCTGCATTGTATTCTTCGTAATATTCATCGTAACCTCGGTATGCCTGATGGGTGTCGATCGATGGTGTATGGTGACCATCGATCGATGCTCGATAATCAGACTGGTTGCCGAAAAAGATTTCCAGCTCCATTAGCCATCACAAGTATATCTTCCACATATTCTCTCGTGACATGCATAATTCTGCATCCATAGCTCTTGCGTGACAGTCTGGATCTCTCATAATGCCGAACTCATCTGGTTGTAGATAACCATACGCCCTTTCGCGTTCTGCTGCTGAATCCAGTTCGTACTCTGAGTTACAACCAGTATCGATCGATGTGATTGGCCACCATCGATCGACGTCGATTTCCTGGGTTTATGGGACACATGAAAAACACCAGCCTTTCCATGGCAATTCCTCGATATTCGATTATTTCTTCTTTTCTATAATCTTCGTCGTACTCGTGTAGGCTGGGTTGTAATCAAGATCTGTGTGGCAAGCGTTGATCGGTTCTGAATGGTGGGTATCGATCGATAATGAGGCATTGGGCATCGATCGATTGTTGATTTGCAGTCTCGTCGATCGATTGTTCGGGTTGGGGTGTCGATCGATGCTCCTTCTTCCGATTCCTCATTGAACCCATAAGGTCTGCATCATTTGAAATTCAATGAGATTAGCTTTGCTCTTATTCTTAACAGGTTCATAAAAATATATTAATCGATTGGAGATAGATACAACATGTTTAACTTCATGTCGCAGATAGCTCCCACAATGGCCATTAATGCTCTACCGAGTAGTAGTGAAGAGTTCGAGTCTATCCTCATGTCAATCACATGGAATTCTACTTGGATTAGGGGTAATATGCACTGAACATCTTTTACCATCCCTCCCGAGTTCACTCTTGAGCAGTTTACAAACTTGAACGAATCATTGGAGGGTTCCACTCTCAGGTTCAGCTCCTCTGCCATAGACTTTGGCAAGAGGGCGTTGGGATATTTGTTTCCCTTGATGAAGCATGGAAACACGAACTTTCCAGGATTTTTTTCTTCAGACAAGTCCTCTGCTTCATCTCTATCAAAGATGATTGAAAATTATCCTATATCATCATCTGTCTCCATTGTTTCCCTTAAAACATATATTATCTGTGATTATACTCAGCTTCATAAAAGAGGTATCTAGAGGAATTTTGAATAATCTTTTGGCAAAGCTATACATCTCTTTTTCATTGGCTTCTCTGCGTTGATTTTTGGGGATCTTGTGCCTCCTCTTTGAGTGTCCCTCATCTACTCTATCGATATCCATAGCTTCAGATGTGTTTGTATTTTGTTCTGAAACTGTCACAGTTGGACGCACATCATACTTGCATTGAGGTTCGGTAGTCGAACTAGGTTTTCCTCTATCGATCGTGCTAAAGTCGCATTGTCGATCAATGCTTCTATCGCTATGTCGATTGATGCTTGGACGTATGTGTCGATTGACGTTACTCGATCGATGTTAGTCGATTCACACGAAGACACTAATATTGTAGGATTCGCCGTCGACCGATGCTCGTTGCTAAATATCGATCGATGCTTGGGGCATCTATCTTTTAATTTCCTGCCAGAAATCATCATCAATCAATGCATTGACGTGGTGCTTTTGTCCAGCCTCCATTTCTCCTTGATTAAGCTCTCATGCCTTCTAATGGTTTCACTTGTTTGCATCACTTGATTCTCTAATTTCTTAAAATGGGTGCTGAGGTTTTTGAACTTGATATTGAGGTTGAGGTACAAACCATCTATCATCTCATTGAAATCCACAGTCATTTTCTATTGTCCCTCTAAAAACTCTATCAACCATCGCTTCAAACTTGTTTTCTTGAGTATCTGGAGGAGGATTCTGGTAGTAGGAAGATCCATAAGTCATGTTATTGTTGTAGGGCCTTCGATGTAAACTCTGATTAAAGTTACTCGTTTGACCAGTCCCATAGGAATTCCTGTTGAAACCTGGATTCCCTTGTCTCCAGAATCCATTCCCATCAATGTAGTTCACATCTTCTTCTTCAATCTTATCATCTCCAGACTCTATTGCTTATACTTCTGCAAAAGTAACCTGCTTCTTGAGAAATTTTGACACTATCCAGTTTTGCCTTGACTTCTTCAAACTGCTCATTGCTCGCAGCTGGAGCTGATTTCCTTCTCTCAAAATCTGTGTTCTTGGTACTCCTGCTGGATTCCAGATTCTCATCAATCTCGTAGCTTCTTCAGGACTCCTAGTGCTGAAATTCCTCTCACTAGTCGTGTCCAAAGCCATCTGATACTACAATCCAATACCTCTGAAGAAAGTGCTAAGAAGTTGCACTTTGTTGAACACGTAATGCGGACAGTCTCTCTAGAGTGATTGAATCTAATCCAAGAATTTCTGAAAGACTCTGAAGGTTTTTGTGAAAAAGTATGCAACTTCCTCCTAGATCTTCCTGCTCTCACTTTTATCAAAGAAGTTACGAAAGAAAGCATTCTGATGTCAATCTAGGATGTCAGAGGATTCTGTGGTAGCTGCTAAGCCAATATGAAGCTTCTCGCAGCAAGTGAGTACTTGAAGAACTTACAGAAAAGATAGTCTTAGGGACTCCATTGGCTTAATAGCAGTCACTATATCCTCAAATCGCTCCAGATGATCCATAGGGTGCTCATGACGCAACCATGGTAAGGTGTATGCGCTACAAGTTCGAAGAAAGCGGGTTTGATCTCAAAATCGTTTCTCTGAATGCTGGAGGAGGAATGGCGGATCTGTTGCGTAGAAACTGGTTTGGATCGATTGTATCCAGCAGTGCTCTCTGAGCAGCTTGGGCATTAGCTTCAGATCTTAGCTACCGCAGCGTCTGCTTCTGCTTCTTCTTTTGTATCAGGGATTGCAGTCCCTGATCGTCTATCTTTTGACCTGCTTCATTATGAAGGTGACCGTTGAGATCACGCAAGTCTCCATTCTCATTCTGAACCAATACAATAGTTCGCAACCCAATTGAGCTCGTCTGATGTAGTCGATCGATGCGTGTAGGTGTTCGTTCAATCGATGCGGTGTGGGTCAACATCGGTCGATGCTCGAGTTCTGATGTCGGTCGATGCTATCCGTAAAGAGGTATCTGTCAACGTTGAGTGCCGTCTATCGATGCTTGTCGTCTTTTTTTTGGATCGTACGTTCGAGCTTCTCTGGGTCTGAGAATAGTAGTTCTTGTCATTTATTGGCTCCTGGTACTCTTTTGCATGTACCTGAAAACAAGGAAAATAAAAATTAGTAACTTGAAAGTAAAACAAACCTAGACTAAATCCTAGAAATGAAATCTATTGGCGATTAATGCTCCCCCGGCAACGGCGCTAAATTTGACACGGTGTGTTTTATTGTTCTAGAAGGGTATAAATATCCTAAACAATTAACTATCAATTATCTCTAAATCCTAACACACAAAACAATACTCCTGCCAAGAGAGATCAGATGTAATACTAAGGGATCGAATCCACAGAGAGCAACGACACACAATAAATATCTTATTTCTGAAGATTAAGTTAGGTAATATATATATATATATATTATATATATATATATATTAGTACCAAGTAATCAATTTAAGTAAATATTCTTTATGAGAAAGTATAAATTCAATATGGAATATGACAATAATGCAAATGTAGAAATATGATAATATATGAAAATATGAGAATATGTTATTAAACTTAACTAGGATGTAAATATGTTAGATCTAGGGTTTCAGGCCTAATGGATTATAGGGAATAGGAGCGCGGAATGTAAATATTCTAGAACTCAAATATTAACTATTATGACCCTTTTAACTCTAACTCTCGTATGCGAGTAAAGGAAAGACCATCGATGGACGGCTAAGGCCTGATGTCGATCGATGGTGAAATCAGAAGGAAGTGCTGAACGAGATTTGATATGTTCACCAAGCTTAATTAGAACAACTCTCTCATGCGCCTAACAACCTAGCTCAATGGAGTCCTATTTGTCACAGAACGTACTCTCGTTGTCGTCCATGTCCTACTTTTTGAGATTCCTAGTTAGCTACTCTAGAAAGCAAGCATTAAGCACAACTCGTATCATGGATATTATCTCAACCTTTGCAATCCTACTTTTGGGTAATCCATGATTTTTCATCATTCAACCTAAATCTAGTGATAACTACTCAAACATAATTAAATATAACAATAATTTGAATATAATGCATAGATAGTATATGGGCGTTCCAATACAAATCTCCCTAAGGAGTTATGAATCTTCTCCCTAAGGAGTTATGAATCTTCTTCCCTAAAACCTTAATCCTATAATAGAAAACTAAACTCTCTTTTCTTAATTATATCCTCTCCATCTCCCATTCTCTGCTAATACATAAAGATATAAATATAAAACCCTAAATATCTAGGGTCAAAACTCGTCCAGGGTATCTTCGTCATTTGTCTCTAACTTGGCTTGAAATCAGCTGTCTACGAATTCGGTCATCGATCGATGGCAAGTGTGCAACATTCTATCGGTCTTGGTCTTGTACCATCGGTCAACGCCAAGATGTTTCATCGGTCGATGGATTCTTGTACTTCGACTCTCTCAATGATCACCTACAAATTCTTCTCTTCTAAATGTTCCAAAGCTACAAGTATCTCCATATGTCTCCAAAACGTACCATGACCTGTAAAGACCTCAAAACATAGCCTAGACACACATAATATACCCTAAATAGAGCATTACAACATGCTTAAAACTCGTAATAAATAGGCTATATCATTTGAAAAGCGAAGACTCACATAATATCTAAGTATAATTGTCACCCTACTTTGTTGCAACCACATCCTATTAAGTCAATCACAGAGAAAATTATATTCCATATCCTAGTATAGCCAACCAAATACATTCTACCAACAACTTAGCGAATACTAGTGTGACTTGCCCTTCTATGCATTTCATTTTGTGCATAAAATAGAAGTGCAAGCTCTTACCATGGAGTATGATCAAACGACAATATAGACTCTTACCCTTACAAGTATCTGAGCACATAGTAGTCTTCTCAGATTCCTTTCCTCTGTCTCTTTTCACTTTCTCTCAGTCAATGTCTCCCTTATTTTGACGGTTACATTTTTATTTTTTGAATTGACTGAGATATTGACATGTTTCCATGATCAAGCCCTAATGATGTTTTCCACCAATCATGTTATCTTCTTTTTGACTTTTTTTCTTCTTTTTTCTTTTCTAGAATCATATGAATCAAGATTAATGGTTGTAGCACCAAATCTTGTCCAACTCTTTTTTTAACCTGAAGGGGAGAGAGAGGGGAATCAGAAGTACCAAAGACTTTTTACCTTCCAGACTGGAGAAGAAATCTGATCCACTGCATAACAAGCCCCAAAGCAAGAAAATAATGTCAAGATAGTATTGAAATCAGCTTCGAGTTCCTTCAAACTTCTAAGCAAGTGTGATATACGGCAGAATGATCCACTTGGTATCTCTAGTAATCTCTGCAAATAACCTTCTAAGAATAGTGCAAATGTGGTTAGTCAAAAATAAGTCTTGATCATAGTCCCATTTGTGCTCAATAAAACCATTTGAAAACTGATATATATACTATATATATATATAGATATATCTATAAAAACTAGAATAGCATTAGCAAACCCCCATATGTCAATTACACAGTCCCAGTGTAATTCTATTCCCGGTATGGTTAGGAAAAATCCAAATCATAAGTAAGTAGTTTAAGTGTATAACCCTGATACCTCCCTCGTGAAGAGGGCGTTGATCGATGGTGGCGCAGTTGTGTTGATCGTATGGTCACGATCCACTGTCGACGAGGATGCCTCTGATGGTGGTCGATCGATGCGTGTACTAAACAGTCCTGTTTACGAGTAAAACTCAAAATAAATAGTAGTATAAGTAAAAATAAATAAAACTTACTAGAAACAGTGCGTTGCGCCCACTCAGCGCTTGGTTATAGTCTTATGCTCGACATTGAACTCTCTGACTAGAATGGAGGTTGGATCAACACTTGGAAACAAGTGTCTACATCTTCTTTGCTCTTCTGAAACATGTACAACGAAAGCTTCCCTGCCTCGTCTCCTCTGGCTTTCTCATTCTCTCATGATCTCCTTAGCAACCTCCATTGAATGCATTCCCTTTGTAGGATTCTCGATATTGCAGTTGTAGCATCTAAGTCTGGCAGCTATAGTCTCTGATTTATCCTCAATTGCATGACGAGATATCTTCTTCATCAGATTTGAGAAGAAGTATACTTTCATCGAACCTGTCTTCTAATGGTTCTGTTGCGGACTGCCGTCGTCGTCGAACTCAGTATCGATCGACGGGGTGATGTTAGCCGTTCGCTCGATGTCACTCTTGCGCTCCCAGTCGCATGCTGTCTATTGTACAGTATCAATCTTAGCTCATCTCATCCATGGTGTAGTCTAAACGGTGAGGCACTTGTCTATGATAGTAGACGTCATCAAGTCTCTTGTAGAAATCATCCAGTGACATCTCTTGAGCTATAGTGGAGTCTCATGCACAATATCATCAACTTCTGCTCGTGTCGTTGTCTCTCTGCTTCTTCATAGACATTAGCGATCTTGATGCATGTCTGGTATACATATGTAGCTCTTCTCAAAACATAGTAGCTTTTTCTAGAAATTCTTTCATGTCTCTTCTTGCACATTTACGACATCTTCCGTCTATATATTGTTCTGCATTACCATTCTCATCTCTGTAGATTCCATACTCAATCTTTTCTTTCCAATGAAAATTCTTGCCATGTCAGAATCATAATCTCTTGTGCCATGCTTATATGACCATCAATCTATGTAGTGGGTTATCCAATCGACTGATCGTCGACTCTTGAGCCAAAAGATTAGAGTACAAACCTGTTCACCCCTGAGTGGTGTCGATCGATGCGTGATAGCCGTCCTCGATCTATCTTTGATGTTTGGAGCTGTGTTCTGATCATTGTGTATCGGCGCACGTTCTTTGTGTCTCGCTGTCGATCGATGCTTGTACTTGATTGCGTCGATCGATGGTGTGTCCAAATAAAGTTCCTAATCATTTGATAACTATAACACAAGGCATCTACTCAGCTCCTTAGGTGATGTTAAGAATTCTCCCAGAAAGTTCGTGCACGTCCTCTGTATCTCTGAAAATTCCAAACTCATCTTAGTATATGATAACCGTCACCTGTATCTTTTGCTCTTAATTCTGTGTTCCGGTCTGCCGTCTGATATCTTTTTGAAGCAGAGATGTCGATCAGCTTGCATGCTTGCATTATCCACCTCGCTTCTATTACCCAGCCAAGGCATTCACATCTCATCTTCCAGTTATAGCCGCGATACTCAGATCAGCTCTTCAACTCCTATAACTTGCATCGTATTCTCATTAGCTCACTGTATCCTCGATATTCTTGATGGCGTGTCGAGCGATGGGTATGGTGATCGTCGATCGATGCTCCGATAATCAAGACTTTTAGCCGAAAAGGATTCCAGCTCCACCCTATTAGCCCATTGCAAGTATATCTATCACATCATTCCTCGTGACATGCAGAATTCGGCCATCCATATGTTTGCTTGACGTCTGGATCTCTCATAATACCAAACATCATCTGCGTTGTAGATAACCATACTCTGCGTCTCGTGTACGAAGCTCATCCAATTCGGACTCTGAGTTAATACCAGTATCGCATCGATGGTGATTGTTTCCATCCGATCGACGTCCATTTCCGAGTTCATGGGAAACACGAAAAACACCAGCCTCTTCCATAGCAGTACCTCGGTAGTTCAATTATCTATTCTTCTCGTCTAGTAGTCATGTTGCTCGAGGTCGATGTGTCATTGAGATTGCACGTGAGGTAGATCATATCTGAAGGGTGGGTCGCTCCATAATAGGCTTGGCGTCGATCGACTGTTGAATTTCAAGCCTTCGATCGATTGCTTTGAGCCTGCGGGTATCGATCGATGTTGATTGCAAGCTCCGTCAATCGATTGTTCGATGGTATCGATCGATGCGCCTTCTTCGATCTCCTCATGAACTATTAATCAGATAATCATGCTGGCACCAAAGCTCTGCATCATTACATAAAGTCAATCTGAGTAGCTTTGCTCTTATTCTTAACAGGTTCATAAACTCATTCTGAGTCAATTAGAGATACATACAACCTGTTTAGCTTCACAACGTAGATAGATCCCACTGTGCATGACATGCTCTCCCAAGTAGTAGTGAAGAGTTCTTGCTATCCTGATCTGTCCGTCGACATGGAGTCTACTGGGACTAGGGTATTGTTAATCTCGCACTGGAAACATCTGTACATCACGCTCTAGAGTTCACCTTGAGCAGTCATACAACGTGAAAGAATCATTGAAGGTTCTACTCTTAGGCTTTCAGCTCCTTTGTCTAGACTTTAGCATAATACTCACTGACGATCCAGTGTCACAAACGACATGGATATTCGTGGCCTTGATGAAGCATGGGGGTCACAAACTTTCCAGGATCACTTTTCTTCTTCAGGACAAGTCCTTTGCTTCATCTTCCTCTGAGATGATTGAACATGATTTCTAATATCATGATCTGTCTCCCTTGATTCCCTGAAAAAAACATCAACAATCTGTGAGTTCTAATAAGCTTCATCAAACGAGTTATCTAGAAGAATTTTAAAAATCTTCTTAGAAAAGAATATTCCATCTCCTTTCATTAGCTATTTTGCGTTATGTTAGTATTTGTTTCCTCTTTGAGTTCCTTCATTCTCTATCTAGATCCATTAGCTCAATTGTTATATTTTGTTCTAAATGTCACTGTCGACACAACAATCAAGTTTCATTGATGTTTGCAGTCAAACTTGTTCCTCATCTGTCGATCGATGCTGAGGGTGAGTCGCATTGTCGATCGATACGTACATCCTCTGTCGGTCCGATGCTCGGACAGTCTGTGTCGATTGACGTAGTCAATTCACACAAAGCCACTGATACTGCAGGCTCGCTGTCGATCGATGCCATTGCTTAGTGTCGATCAACACAAATGAGAAGTGCGAAGGACATGGATTTTATCACCGGAAATCGCTTTCTTGGAGCTTCTCTCTAATAACTTGTGCCAGAAATCATCATCAGTCAATGCATTGATGTGATGTTTGTCCAGCCTCTATTTTTCCGTAATCAAGCTCTCATACCTCCTAATGGTTTCGCTTGTTTGCATCAGTATTCTCAACTTTTTTCAACATGGTGTTGAGGTTTTCGAACTGGTATTGAGGTTGAGGTACAAACATCTGATTTTCTCATTGAATCCACATCACCTTTGCTTTCCTCTGAAACTGCTGTCAAACCACCGCTCGAACTCTGTAAATATTTCTTGGAAGCCACGCTTCCGGAGGAGATTCTGGTAGTAGAGGATCCATAAGTGTATGTTGATGTTGAATGAGTTGCTGCTGTGAACTACCTGAGTTAAAGTTACTCTCTGACCGTCCCATAGATTCCTGTTAAAACTCTGATTCCTGTCTCTGAACCATCCAGCGATTGTCCATCCTCTTCTCGATCTCATCTTCCCTCAGATTCTATGCTCTACAGTCCACAAAGTACTTTGTCTCTGAGAAATTTTTGAACATAATCCAGCTTTGCTCTGACTTCTCAATTTCTCACTTGCTACAGCTGGGCGTTGATCTCTCCTTCAAAACTGTGTTCGTTTGGTATCTGTGCTTGATGCTAGATTCTGAATCATCTAGTAGCTTCTTCAGAGCTTCTAGTGCTGAAGTTTCCACTGCTGTGTCAATGCATGCTGATCACTACAATCAGTACGCGTCTGAATAAAGCAAATGAAGTGTGTACTTGATGAACCCAGTGATGTGGACAATTCTCTGTATCGACTTGAATTTGATCGAGAGCCGATGAAAGAGGCTCGCGTATAAGGCTCTTAGCGAGAATGTAAGTCATAGCAATCGCTCCTTACGATCATTTCTGCACTCTCGCGTCTATGTTGTCAATCAATGAGAGTAGCAAGTAAATCGTCTCGGTTGCAGTCCAAGGAATAAAGATCGGATCCTATCGGTGAGTCCATGTGCTATTTAGTTCTCAGTGAATGTACTGTGCTTCATGCACCTCTTGTGCTTTATTTCCATGTGATTGTTTTCTCTCGTACTAATAGCTTACGAGCACAGGAAGATAGTCTCATTGGGACTCCTTAGCTAATAGCAATCACTAAGATCCTAAAAATCGCATCCAGTGATCCATAGGTGCTCATGTCGTAACCGATGGTAGAGTGTCTTGCGCTACAAGTCCGAAGAAAAGCATGATTATGTTCTCATAAAACATGTTCTCTAAAACTGGAGCACGATATCGCGATCTGTCGGGGCGTAGAAACTGGCTGACAGTGTGTAGTACGCCAGTGGTCTATGAGCAGCGGGGCATTAGCTTCTAGTTGAGCTACGGCAGCGTCGTCTTCGGATCTGAATCGGGATTACAGCGGAGCGTCTATCTGTGACCTGCTGCATACGCAGATGACGTGAGTCACAAAAGTCTCCATCTCTCATTTCTATACAATACAATAGTCACAACCAGCATGAGCGCGCTCCATTATCGATTCTATGCGGGTAGCTTGTTTCAATCGATGAGTGTGATCAACATCGCTCATGCTCGATTGTTTTCGTGTGGTCGTATGAATCGTAAATAGTGTGGTGCGATCTGCGAGATCGAATGCTTGTCGTCTTCTGCGGATCGTTACGTCGAGTCTCATGCGTCTAGAATAGTAGTTCTTGTTCTTTATGCGCTGTACTCTTTGCATGTACCTGAAAAAAAGAAAAGTAAAGATAGTACTTGAAATTAAAAACAAACCTAGACTAATTAGCCAGAATTAATATCTATGACGTCAATGTTCCCGCACGCGCCAAATTGACTATCGTGTTTATGTGTCTAGCCGAGTATGAATATCCTAAATAATTAACTATCAAAATAAACTATCTCTAACCACACAAAAAAACGTTCTTAGGCAAGAGAGATCAGTGTAATATTTAGGGATCAAATACACAGAGAGCAATGACACAAAATAAATTCTTATTCTCAAAGAATTAAGCTAGGTATTGATATTGTAGCAATAATTAGCTTTAGGTTATATTCCCCATAATCAGAAAGTATAGATGAGATGAATATGATAATAATGAAAATACGTAAAGATGTACTAACTAACTAAGGACAAATTTAAATATGCTAGACCTAAGGTGCAGGTGCTCAATGGATTATAGGAATATGAACACGAAAATGTAAATATTCTAAAACTCAAATATTTAAATATCTGACCGTTTTAACTCTAACGCTTGTATGCGAAACAAAAGAAGACCATCGATCGACAGATAAGCCTGATGTGAGTCGATGGTGAAATCAGAAGAAATGTGAACGAGATTGATATGTCACCCAGCTATTAGACCAGTCTCTCGCATGCGCCTAACACCTAGCCTCAATTGGAGTCTATTCTGGCACAAACCTACTCTCGTAGTCGTCCATGTCCTACTTTCGAGATCCAGTTAACTACTCTAGAGATGCAAGCATTAAGCACAACTTAATTGATAGATATTAACTTAACCTAGCAATCCTACTTTTTGTAATCCATGATGTCATCATTCACCTAAATCTAGTTGATAACTACTTAACATAATTAAAGTAAGAACAATAGTCTATAAATGCATATGAAAATATTGTGATTCCAATACAATCTCCCTAAGAGTTATGAATTCCTTCCCTAGAAACCTTAAACTATAATAGAAACTAAATCTCTTCTCTCAACTCTCTCTAACTGTCCACACACTTCTGTGTGTAATACATAAAGCATAAATATAAAACCATAAAATCTAGTCAAACTCGTCTAGGGTATCTTAGTCATTTGTCTCTAACTTAGCTTGAATCAGCTGTCTGGCATTGGTTAGTCGATCGATTGGCAAAGTGTGAAAACATCGATCAACTTGGTCTTGTACCATCGGTCAGCTGAAAAGTTTGTGTCATGATCAACGTGTCTTGTACTTCAACATCTTCATGATCAGCTACGGAGTCTTCTCTTCTAAATATTCCAAATACGCAAGTTATAGTATATATCTCCAAACGTACTTAGACCTGTAAAACCCTAAAAAACATAGTGAGTCACACATAATAGAGCCTATAACATGGCCTAAAATTGTAATAAATAGATTATATCAGCATGCATCTGTTGTACTGCCATTTGCATTGGCGTAGTCTTTTGCTTTCTAATGAAGAATATGTTGACTTTGTAGAAGAGGTTGCTTAGAGACAATGGATGCCTTCTTTGATATAATAAGGACCAGCCAATACGTCATTCATCTTTTCTCATCTCTCCACGAAGCATCTACTAGGCAATAGTAAGATGTAGTCCTCAGGAAGGAACTGACGTACATCTGCTACATTTCTATGAGAATAACTTCTATGAAGATGGTTCATTATTATTTTGTAGAGCTACAATAGAGGAATGCCAAACATTAATTGAAAATCTTGGAAAATATAACCAAAAGACATCTGGTCAGGAAGTAAATTACACGAAGTATGCCATAACATTCTCGAAAGATATTTCTCAAACTGAACAGCAAGCCTTAATGAATGTCACTGGTATCATTCGCGGTAGGAGGCTTGGTAAGTATCTAGGATTACCTGAGAGAATATGGACGTAGAAGAAAGGAAGCCTTTGAATTCATTAGACAGAGGATAACCCATAAATGGAATAGCTGGTACAATAGATTTCTATCTCAGTAGGAAAAGAAGTTCTCTAAATATTTGTCATCACTGTATTGCCCGCCTATACTATGTCCTGTTTTATGCTACCTAAGGGATTTGATTAAGGGGATTACGTCTTATATGAGAAAACTTTTGGTAGTATTCTTTAGGACAAGCACAAAAATACCTTGGATAAGTGGGATAAAATCACTAACTCCAAGAAAGAGGGGGGAGGGGGATTGGGTTATTAGAGATATGGAAGATTTCAATATTGCCCTTCCTATCTAAGCAGGGATGGTGAATACTTACTAATCCTTCCTCATTGCTTTCAAGAGTTTTCAAGAAAAATATTTTCGCCATACTGGCTTCTTGGAAGCTCAAAGTTATGTGTCTTCAAACTATGCTTGGAAAAGCATTATTCAGACTAAGATACTTCTTAAAAAGGGATTAAAATGAATTGTAGGGAATGGTGAGCATATCAACGTTTGGAAGGATAATTGATATACTCAAGGCCAGCAACTCCAGCAACTGGAGAAGGTATGGAAAGTTACCCCCAATCTTAAAGTCCATGATCTTCTAACCAGAGCAAACAATGAGTGGAATGAAACAATTGGTTGTAGCCTTCTCAATCAAGAAGATGCCTACTATGTTCTCAACATTAGACCAAGTAACCTTAGAACCCAGTACATGCTTATCTAAAGTTATGCAAGCACAGGAGAATATAATGTTAGGTCAGGCTACTATCTGCAAAGACAACTCTCGAACCAGGAAACACAACATCAAAGAGGTAACACATTTATTTCTAATGATCTAAAAGAATGTTGCTCAAGAATATGGAAGTTGAAAATGCCTCCTAAGCGTAAAACTTTCTGGTGGAGGTTTATTCATGATAGTCTAGCAGTCTCAGAAAATATTTGTAAAAAAAATTGTTACTATTCACGGCGGGTGCAGGGCGAGGTCGGTCAGTATTCGGAGTCTAAAAAAATCAATTTCAAGTCTAGAAAATTAAGGTTTTTTGAATGGCTTCAATGGATGAATTTATCTCGTACGATAAAGTCATTTTTGATTCATCGTTCGTAAACTATAGTCTATTGTGTATTGGATGAATAAACTATGTACAAAAAATTTTCCGGACAAGTTATGGATTGTTATTAGAAAGAATTACATATTGGGTCACATTTTGAATTTCTTATGTCATTCTAAGACATATTTTTCTCCACACACACTTTTACACAATTTTCTATGCATGTTTTCCTTATATCATAACTACAAGTCTACATCATAACTAATAAAGTATTTTATATTACATGACACTTTATCAGTATATAGTACACTATGAGACACTTTCAGCTCCTAAGAGATTTTTAACTTATTCTCAAACAAAACATAACAAAAGTATAACTCGTAGGGTCCACTTCTTTTACATCTTCTCATCTTCTTTTTTTTCCAGATCTGGTTCTGCATTTTTCTTTCCAACCATTGACTTTAAAAGCTCTAAAATCATATGTCAGCAAACTATTCAAGAAGTCTCGTCGAAGCTCTAGATTCTAACAACCAATTATTATCTTGTGGCGAATCCGAGATCCGTCTCCTCTGCTTCTAATATTTCTGGCTCCTTCCAATATTGAGTCATGCGTCCCTTTCTTCCTCTATACTAAAGGTTACAGATTCATGTCGCTCGTTCTCCTCTAGAAGGTCGCGGCAAGACCTAGATGCTTCAACGTTATTGGGCCTAGGATTACTGATCAGGAGCTGCAACAATTATCTGGAAAATATCCTCATTTGTATGTTAACCAAAATCGTCTTTCTAGTTTCATATTCTATGGTTTAGCAATATCGTTCCATACTAAGGAGTCCTTGACTTTTTATTTTATGAGCTCAGATTCCAAAATTATACCACTCTTACAAAACGTTTGAGTGTAAGCGATGTTGGTGGTTTTGGTTGGCTGGTTCTTCCCAAAGCATGTGCAGAAGTAACTTGTTTTCTCTTTATTCTTAGCTGATGTTCCTTAAGTGCTTAGTATCATCTACCTTTTATGGTGGTAATTTAAGCATGTTCCCCCAGTCTCTCAACATAAGGGCCTCCCGTTAAAGATACAAGACATAAACAAGAAAGAATGGGTGTGTTCTGATTCAGGTTTTGGCATAATAATAAACAACGTGATGTACGTCTGGAGGGTGAATCCTTGCATATTTGATAAGTTTTCTAGGCTTTCAACTTAAAACCAATTGACGATAAGTGGATTGGCCCAAATCTCTTATATATTACTCAAGTCCCTTACATCTTTTCAATGTGGGATCTTCTCTCCAACACCCTCCCTCGAGATAATGGTGGGTATAATCATTAATCTCGCAGAATCCATCATACCCCTTCCGAGACAATGCTTTTTATTCTCTAGCAATCTTGAAGGAATTGAGCCTTCTTTGGGCCATCAATTTATGGGATGATCGGGCCACTGTCTGGGCCGGATTTAATGGGTCAGGGTGTGGGGCCTGCTCTAATACCATGATAAGTTTCCTGGGCTTCCAACTTAAAACCAATTGGCGATAAGTGGATTGGCCCAAATCTCTTATATATTACTCAAGTCCCTTACATCTTTCTAATGTGAGATCTTCTCTCCAACACCCTCCCTCGAGATAATGGTGGGTATAACCATTAATCTCGCAGAATCCATCATACCCCCTCTGAAAGAATACTTTTTATTCTCTAGAAATATCGAAGGAATTGAGCCTTCTTTGGGCCATCAATTTATGGGATGATCAGGCCACTGTCTGGGCCGGATTAATGGGTCAGGGTGTGAGCCTGCTCTGATACCATGATAAGTTTTCTAGGCTTCCAACTTAAAACCAATTGGCGATAAGTGGATTGGCCCAAATATCTTATATATTACTCAAGTCCCTTACATCTTTCCAATGTGGGATCTTCTCTCCAATAAAATTATCAATTTCCTAATAATATCATGACGTATTTGAAATGAATTTTGTGTTATTCAACATACGTTCAAAGACAAGTATGAATTCACAAATGTATTAGTGTTTTGTTTAGAAAGCGTACATGTGAACCAAAGTACATATGGATACCTGTAGATGTACACTATAAGGCTAATGTACATATGGACATCCTAATGAACGTTTTTATAGAAAAATTACAAAGGTGTCTTTTTTTATCTGGTTAAGAGACCATTAACTACAGTAGGTGAAAGAATTCACTAATGCCATGAGCCTTGTGAAAGTAAAAACCATTTTCAAACGAGGCATCTCAAGTTTTGAAATTCATGTGCAATTAAAAGTAAAAAAAGAAAAGAAAAAGCTAAATGACCTATTGTTGGATTACCAAAAAAAACATAGAATTGTCCATGAAATGTCTACTTGTAAATGTTTCTGGATCTAACAACAATATGCACTGAAAAAAGTAACACAATAAAATTACGTGTACACATGTACAATGGGTTTGATGTACACATGGATCAGGTCGGGTAGACTCGAATATGGAGATTGGTTTGGAGATCTATGAAAAAATGATATATTATATAAGTTTTTTAATAAATGTTTGTAGCGGGATGATTCTCAATATATGCCATCAGCATGCCATAAGGACTAATGAGATAATAATCTTCTCTTCTATAGATAATGAAATCTCACAACCCCTCCAAAACAATTCACAACCAACAAAACCTAACAAGATATACAAAAGATTCTTATTTGATATAAAATCCCAAAAATTTATTGTCCACATGTACATCATCGATCACTTGTACATCGGGTAAGTTTTTAACATACACTTCCTAGTTTGATATTTACACAAGTGAAAAAAATGTTATCTCTGAAACCTTGAGATTCTTGTAGATCAAAAAGTTCTGAATCATGACTTAACTGGTATCAGACACAATCCATACATTTTCTTGTTATCCTATGCATGAAACAAGTAGCTGACTACCAAGATCGTTCAGTGTGCTTTACCTTTCCATTTCCCTCAAAACAGCTCCAACTATAGCATCTTGATTAAAGACAATCATTCAAGCAAAGTATCCAAAAGCACAAGGCATGATTTGTTATGAATATTCAATCATTTTCAAAAAATCAGTTACATGTTTCATGTAAGCCCTACAATTTGTAAAACCATAACATAAATTTTGAAGTACAATAATTAATGTTAAGTGTAAATTAACTCTAATAAGACACAAAAATAAAAAACCTTGCTTTGCACCATAATCTTGTGGACAATGTGAATCTATGTTCTTACGCATGTCAACAACTTCTTTACCTCTCCAAGAAAACAAAACAAAAGAATCTCTATATTACACATATTTTTAAAGGTTGAACTCAATTTGAATAATCTCGTAAGTATTCAAACTTCTAACTTCCTCTCTACCTTAGTGACAAAAAAAAGATCTCATCTTTATAAGGTGTACAACTTTTTCAAAGTTGGATTGTAATGAACAAGGATTGGTTCAAAGTTGTAAGTTTTTACTATATTCTGTATGTAACAATGAGATTGCTAAGACTTTGTGAACATTGATAGAAAAGAATCATACTTTCAAAGAAACTGATAATGCAAAAAAGAGATGGTTCTTGATGATTATTGTGGCGGAGGTTCACTGCAACCAAAATTAAGAAGAAACCACCCATTTTTCTTATGGTGATCAAAATAGAGAGGAATTTAAGACTTATTCTAGGTATAAACCACAGACCTACTCCGGCGAGAATAGTGGTGAAGACGCCGGAGTCGAGAGCCAAAATCCACTTTGATTTCTCATGCACGAAGAGGTGAAGAAGTGTTAATGTCTAGAGGAAGTCTGGATCTGTATTCATCTTTGATTTCTTTGGCTCCTCTAATGTTTAATCACAAACACTCGTTTTTGGATCTGTCTTCATCATGTTGCTCTGATTTTCTAAGACATCTTTAACCCGGGTCTCTTATGTCCCTTATTTAAGAGACGTCTCTTATCGGTTCTTAAGTTTTCTTAGTTAAAATTAAGAAACGGCCCTCTTAAGAATATAAGAACCCCGTGCTAAAAGACATGCATTAAAAATACCCTAAGTTTTAGGATTTGGAAGCTAAAAACTGGAGAGAAGAAAGCTCATTATGTGTGTTATTTTTTTTATTTTTTTTTTATTTTTTTCTGCTTTATTTAATCAATTTAGGGTATTTATTTTCTAAAGTTAAATATTAGTTAGAAATATTTACATAATAGATCAGTTTTTTGAGTTATTAATAACAAAATAGTAAAATTTCTTCTACATAGACATTTTTCACTAACTTTATCATATTTCTTTAGTTTTTAAATTAAAATATAAATTATATTGTAACTAGTAGTACCCACTATCATTTATCTTCCTTCTTCGTTTTCTTCCACCGAAGTTCCCTAATTTTTATAAAAATTAATTATGGCTTCTTCAGATTTTTTTTTGATAAATCTTATATTTAATCATTGTTTGATCGGTTTATCTTTTAAGTTACATCAAGCTTCATTTCCGATATTGGTGTAATGGTGATTATACACGTCAACGGCGAGGATCATTTCAAGCTTCAACCATGGTGTATATGTCCTCTTGGGTTTCCGTGCTCTGTTCTTGCTCTGAAACCTCTGGTGGACCTCATGCAATCTCGGTCTCCAAATCAACGCGTTCGTCTACCTCGTGGTGTCACACGGTGATGAATCTGGTCCATCGCGTACTCACTTCAACTCAGTCCTTTTTGTTGTGTCTCGGTTAACTTTTTTTTTTTACACCTTCAGTCTCTTAATTTTTGTGCCACTCGATTTTAACCCAATATTGTTTAAACGTGTAGTTGCTCCTCAATTTCGCCAAAATTTATCTAAATTTTTATTTTAGCCTCTATTATAAATGAATACACAAATAAAATATATACAAAAATGAAACTTAAAATAATATAAATGAAATAAAACAAGACACTCAAAATCGTTTAAATCGTAAGTATCATAAAGTCTTGAATCGCTTAATTTTTACATGAACCACTCGTATTTATGCTAGACGATTGTAGTTGATATTAGATGATATTGGTCATTCAAATATTCAAACTTGAAAATGAATGATAAAACCTATTCGGTGTACAAATGAACTAATGTATATAGGAGTTTTATGAAATTACATGTGGACAGTAAATCATGTGTACACATTGACGATATAAACCGTACAAATATTTAAATTTGCAAATATATGTAAAAAGTATCTTTTTGAACATGTGAATCATTGTACAAGTGATTTGAATTACATGTTGATAGTGAATATCTTTAGTTTTGATTAAAAAGAGATTTCACAATTTTGCCTACAATTTTTACAGTGGACTATTTTAGCTATATATTTGATAGATAAAATAACTTAATTAGTTTTCAAATAAATGTTTTGTTTTACCAATTTTCCAGTGCAAAATGTGATATTGCAATTTGAGAATTTTAGATTAAAAAGTAGAGGTAAATCGTTTTTGTGTTATTTGACATGAGTCATCTTAACACAAATAAAGATGTTTTACAAAACACTGTTTAGAAGACGATTACAAAAAAGTTTTGCTTATTAAGTGGTTCAACTCTTGTCTTTAGGTTGAGATTTGTCTGCTTACAAGCTGACTTTTGCATCATTTCTTTTAACTGATTCCTCGAGAAACACACGTTTAATTTTGCAGGTGAATCTGATGTCAACATGAGGATGCCAAGGAAACCAGTGATGCAGCTGCGTAATGACAATGGGTGTTCCTGAGTCTGTGATAAGTTTCTGCAAATGGAAACTAATTCAAAAGGTTAGTTGATCTATTGAACTAGTCATTTGTTTTGCAACTTGATTGAATTGGTCAATTATATTAATGGAATGTGCATGGTTGAGACTCCAAAGAAGAAGGTGAAGAAAACAAATATACCTCTGTCAAAATTGGTCTAAGGTTTCTTGCAATCTGTAGACGTCCAAATGATGACTCATATATGACAACACACAAATCTCATTACAACAACGTACAGAAAAAAATGACTCATATCCATTCATATGTTATGATTTTAATGGTATTTTGCATCTCATTTATCTCATTTTAATCATTTTTAAGATGCATATATATATCATATATATATATATATATATATATATATATATATATATATATATATATATATATATATTGTATTTGTTTGTTCATTGCAAGTAACATAGGCTAAAATACACATTTGAAAATTTGAGACTAACCAAAAGGATTTATTTGATAATCGGAAACATATGAGGCAGAAAAAAATAAAACAAACCGGCAAGGACCAATGTTGCAAAATCGGAATATTCACAGGTCTAGGTTATTCACAGGTCTAGGTTGCACAATTAAAAAGTCTCGGGGAAAACTCGAGAAAGACTTAAACATATTAGAAGTTTGAGATAAATAAGACAATAATCAAGAGTTTGAGGAATCATATGTGTAAATAATCAAAAGTTGACCATTGTTTTGAGTTTGGGTCCTTTGGATCCTAGACATTTGGATCCAGCTACATATTTTTTTAAAAATTTTTGTTCAAGTTTAGATCGGTTCTTTCAGGCCTGGATCGATTCAGATCTATAATTAAAATATCTATAATTTTCAGGTATATAACGGGTCCGGATGGATTCAAATATTAAGAACTCAAAAAGACATTAAATATCCAAACATTATCAAAATTTAGTCAAAATTCGTCATCTTTGTGGTTACAAATGTATTCGATGACCAAATGCACAAAATGAAGAAATTGACCACTGTTTCTTGAGTTTTCGATGTGAAAACTGAAGGCGAAGACAACTCCTAATGGCCACCACAACGATTTCATGGTGAGGAAGAAACTTCACGGCGGAAAATTAAGTTTCGTTGTAGTTGTGAATCGAAAGGAAGAGATGCGGCGGAGATGGTTGTTTAGTGTTGGCGCAGTTTAAGAACACATCGGTTGGAGCCAGCGGACATCTTGAAAGGTTGAAGTGAGTTTACGACGAGGATGACCAAAATAAATGGAACACGGTGGTTGGAGCCAGCGGCTCAGGCCATAACGCGACAAAACTGTCTGATGGAGCAGTTAAGAGAAGCCGAGGCAATGTGAAGCAGAGGCGATCGATCGTTGGTTTTTCCAAGCCACTTTCTCCGGCTTGAATCACCCCAATTCACTTGTTTCGTCTATTGTGGTCGTCCTTTAATCTGACAATTTCATTTTCTACTCCTTATTTCAATAAGTAATTTTTGTTGTAGTGATATTGAATAAGCAAATAAAAAATAATGATAACAAAAATAAATTAGAGGCTTAGAATGAAACGTCGTACAATTTTCTTTTTGTTATAAACCAGATGATTGTGGATGCAATAACCAATGGATTGGGCCTGACATAATTCGACCAAAGATTGGGCCAGACCGACCCGAAAGGAATCTCACTCAGCCCAAAAGGAATATACCATCGATGCATGGATAAGGACCAAGACTTTCCTTTCTCTTGTGGTTTATCTTTCCATTTATCTCTTTGTAAAGACATCCCACATCGACTAAAGATGTGGGAATGTCGGCCAAGACATATGTATATATATGTGGCCTTATGTACAATATTCTTTTAAGCAATAACATAGACAATTCCCCCCAACACTTTTACAACACGTTATCAGCACGAAAGTCTCCCAAAACCCTAAGCTAAAACTCAGCCGCCTAAAAACCCTAATCCTAAAAAACACCATCGATTCATCACCAAAAGCTTTCTACACTTGGTTTGATCTCTCTTTCTAATCGGATCACCGCTCAGCCGGAATAACCACCCGAGAACCATCCTTACCCGCGCAAACCTTACCCGCGTAAGGACTAATCCACGACAGCCGATAGAGGTTACCCGCGACAGAAGCTTACCCGCATAAGCCTTACCCACGTACGTTCCAGGCGATCCGCGAACGGCGAACGAACACCCAGGAAGCACCATCCGTGATAACACATACCTGCCGGTACTTACCATCCACACCCGCGTACACATACCATCAGCGATAGAGGTTCCCAACCCGATACAATCAGAAATCACACCGACACACCCGGGAATCACCACAATCACCACCCGATAGCTTTCTATACCCTACGACCCACGAACCAGCACCAAGGCACCCGATACACACCAAATCCACCACCCGATTAAGGTCCAGGGACTCGCGACCAGCTCTACACGACCCGCGACCAGTCCAACTCACCCGGTGGTCCATTCTAACCCGATTGGAGGCTAAACTCGATCAAAACCCTAATTTATAAATTGATCGATAGAACCTTGCTAGAGTGCTGGATAGTTTAGGGAACCTCATCCTGATAATCTAGGGTACACACCCATTGTTGGAATTCATTGATTGATTGCGTAGTCTGATTGCAAATCACATAGAAACCTGGTGATAAGTTGTTAATCAATGAAACCCTAGTTTTTAAATTGAATTAAGATTGATAGGATTGTTTTAAAGTCCTAAACCTAATTTAGAAATTGAATTGGATTGTGAGGCCGACTTATACATTGACTAAAGATTTCTAAGTTGTCATGAAACTTATTATAAATTTATATGAATGTCAGATGTCGAGATTCGAGCCTACAAACTATGTTGCCCTAACTCCCTCAGGAGATAATTTATTGTATGGGCAATGAACACTTCAATTCGCCTGAAGTCTAAAGGACTCTGGAAATATGTCATTAATGGCAAGAGTGGAATTGAAAGTCAAAAGCATAGAACCATAACAATCATGCGCTATCATTTCACTGAAGAGCTAAGAGATCAATACTCCAATATTGAAGATCCTCATGATCTTTGGACAACATTAAAGTCCAGATGCTTAGTAATAGCAAGGCAAAAGGCCATGCACAAATGGGGAGAATCTCAAGTTCAAGGATTTTGAATCCGTGGACGATTATAATACTGCTTTGAAAGATATCGTCAATCGTCTAAAACTATGTGACGTAGTAGTAACAGATAAGGATTTACTACAGAAAACTTGCTCCACATTTCCTGCTAAGGACCTTGTATTATTATACAGGCCTAAGGGCTTCAGCTCTTATATTGATCTATTCTCACACATATTAGCAGATGAGCAAAGAAAGCAGAAAAACAAAGATGTTATCCGCAGATTTGATAAAATCATGAAAGAATATGACGAGATGAGACTCCTTGAAGACAATAAGGCTAGAGATGAAAAAGATAAGGCTGATGAAGCCGCATGGAAAAATATGGATTGTGAGGCCGACTTATACATTGACTAAAGAAATTTCGACATTCTGACTTCATGTTTTGTTTTGATTTGTTTTGCTTTGATTGCTTGTCATTTATAAATTTATAGAAATGATAAAATTATCTTGTTTGATTTGCTTGATGATTTTTAATTGATAAATGACAACATAAGGATAGTCAATATTATAAGACCACGAAAAGGCATTGCCTAAAGGGCACAAAATTTATTCACCCAAATAAAAGACCCATTGAGTTATAAAGACATGAGTATGAATGGTTTCCACATTGAACCAATGGGCAAAGGAAACATAAGTTCCTTTCAGATTATAAGCCTTATAAGAAAGTGGTCAATGACTATACCTATATACTCTGATCTAAACTATGCTAAGGATCAGTATGATAAAGACAAAAGCCATAGTGGTTCTATAAACCCACGAAATTACACTTAACGACATGACCGGATTAGCCATCCGAGTCCAAACTTGATGCAAAGAAAGAAATTATAAAAGGCACAAAGAGTTATCCTATAAAATATCACGTTGTGAAACATGTACACAAGGGAAACTCATTAGGCTCTATTGTCCTAAGCATCACGAAATTATAAGTATGTTCATGAGGGGGAGTGAGGACAAATCCCGTGGTCAATGAACACACTACAAATTTGTGTACAATGGTATATAACCATGCTATAAACGGCTTAGAGCTTTAAAACTCTCTCGGTGGTACATCATCCACGTCAAAGCCCAATGCTTAAGGATATCATGAATTTACATGTGTAAAGATTAAATATGCATCAGGCCATATAAGTGAGCATAGATATTCTTATCTCAGATTAAGGGTCATAAACCAGACATATACATCTTAAGAGAATCTGAATATACCACCACAGACATATGTGCCACTTAAGATGAAACCTCAGAAGAGGATTGAGGATGAGAATATATGTTGGATAGGGGTATGACTTTCTCCCACGAATATTTAAGAAACCTTAAGCCAAATATGGGTGATCAGATTAAGTGGCCAGGTTCACGGATTGCATGAGTAATGAATCCGACCATCCAACATTAAAAGGAGAAAGCTATAAGCTGGTAAAGAGATAAATGAGAATGGTATCAACCATCATTGTCTTGGCAAGATCCTCAGACTAAGAAAAGACGTCCAAATGATATAAAAGCTAGTAGAACTAGATGCCAAACACATTGACCCGAAAAATCATACCAGCTTGCACCAATAAATTTGTTGTCCAAGAAGAGACACAATCAAGTTGCTACAGAGTCTATACAAGATAGACCAATATGTTCCATAAGATAAAGGAACCTCAGAAGGAAATGAAATGGTGCATAGAAATTCCCGAGGTCATAAAAGGAAATCATTCCCAGACATAGAAAATGGTCGACCACAATATAAGATACCATACAATGGACTTTGGGACGCAAAACTCCATGGCACTTAAGGTGATTTGGAACGCCAAACACCAAGGTATTAAAGGTCATAAGATTGCAATCAAACTATGTCATGTCTGGAATACAATGGAACGCAGAAAAGGGTATCGATACCAATGAAATAAAACTGCGCATTGAAAGTAGCACTTGAATATAAAACGAGGATCATGAACCCATGTATGAGTACTCATGAATCATAAATATAAGAAAACGTGGGGTTTAAAAGGTTTAAAGAACCTATAAAAGAGGTGGACGTATTGGCCATAGAACGCCATCCGATAAACCATTGAATGAGTCATGTGAGAGTAAAAGAAATCGTGAGATATGAGATATAAGTTAAAGGTCACGTGATCTAAGGTCTATATATCCCTACTTAAAAGCATTTAAAGAATGGCTTGATCACACAAGGTTACTCACAGAGACTAAGGAACAGATTATAAAGTGATATAAGATCTGTGGTGGATGCTACTACGATTTGAAAATGATAATGTCTGGAAAGAAATGACGATGTAGTAAGCAATATACTAATCACTGGATAAAGGTACTAAATGTACCATAAATATGAGAAAAAAAATTCTCAAAGAACGGCTTTTTCCTTAGCCATCTAAGAACTGATGCAATGCAGATGCATATGATATAATACTATCAACCAAATGATAATCAGTGAATGAGTTATATAAGAACCATCAAAATCAGTTCATATATTCATTATAAGAATGACATTCCTTGTGTTCATAAACCAACTTGAAAGAAAGTTGATTGGTTCCAAAACAATACAAGTTATCGATTGATTCTTGGACAACTTATGATCATGATATTTGAATCATAAGGTCATGGTATCTATATGGTTTATGGTTGGTCCATAACTAAGAACATATTGAAAGAAATATGAAATGGTCATAAAGAATGTGGATTCCATCAATACCGACTATATCAGGCTATAAAGCTGCGGTCGAAGGCATCGGTATATGTATGGCCGAACATACAGCCATGGTCAAGGTACCTTAGTCGAACCGAACGTTCGTATAAGACCAGAAAGTTCGAGGCTGAATCGAATTCCACAATACTGACCATGATGGCCATAAGGGCCGTGGTCGAGAGCCAAATTTGTTATGCTAACCAAACGGTCGACCATACGGCCATGGAAGTAACATAATTATCCAAGGTCCCTATAGCCAAGATAATTACGGCAAGGGAAACCTCATGGACAACCATATGATCAAAAATGAATTAAGATCAAAGAAACCAAAATGGTTTATCATACCACCAAATGAGTTATGGTCGAAGCACAGTCGATGCAATGGTTAGACCATAAAGGTCGATATAATTATGAATGACCATACAACCATACAAAACACATAATGATCAAGAAAGGAATCATTATGGTCGTGGTTAAGAAAGAGGTCATGAAACACAAGACCCAACCACGAATGGCCTAGTCATTGGCTATATATATCATATAAGCTAACCATTGATAAAATGGATGACCAGATCTATATCGAATGAGTGTATTGATCATAAACATAATCCATCAGCATGCATACATCTATGCATAAATTTAAAATATAGCTGATGATGAAGAAAGGTAATGAAAGGTTCTAAGGAACTAATGGTAATCTTAAACTTATACTTCGTTATTTACTTACAAGAAACGAAAGATTTAAAGTTTGTTTACACTAACCATACTAACCAACCCAAAGAAGGGAAAATTGGTTTTTGCAGATGCAAAATTTGTTTTGATCATAAACATGTTATGAATTTACTAATGGAGGCATCACAACCTCATGAAGGTCATTGAAACGAACCAAGGCCGCAAATGTCATTCAACCATCTGAAAGTATTGGTATTCATGAAGCAGGCAAGGCCGCAAGTAACATCATCAACCGTCCAGAAGTATTGATCACACATGATACAAGTGGATAACCAGGTCGATGAATTAGAATGATACGGTCGATGATGATCCAACATCGATGGTTGATAGTGATTCACCAATGGAAGGAAGTTTGTTTCGACCATTATCCTTAAAGGCGATGCATAGTTCAACTAAAGATGATATAATCCGTGACTCAACATGAAGAGATAGAACACGTGAAGATGATTTATCAAAGACCAGAATATGGTAAAGAAGACAAGAACAAAGAAGTGCAAGAGGTGCAAGTACGGTCAAGAGATAAGCTCAACCTATTTACTTCAACCAACCTCTACTCTCAGAAGATAATACACGAGATAGAAATGAGAAGACTGAAGAATCTACAGTGGTGCATTCATCAGGGGGAGTAATACGGTTGTACTCTTTTTCCTGTCTATGGCTTCCCTTTTACCACATTGGGTTTTGGTTTATCATAGAGAGGTTTTAACGAGGCAACATACCAAACGTATTATGAGCTCATTATGGTTATAACATCCAAGGGGGAGTGTTATAAACCAGATGATTGTGGATGCAATAACCAATGGATTGGGCCTGACATAATTCGACCAAAGATTGGGCCAGACCGACCCGAAAGGAATCTCACTCGGTCCAAAAGAAATATACCATCCATGGATGGATAAGGACCAAGACTTTCCTTTTCTCTTGTGGTTTATCTTTCCATTTATCTATTTGTAAAGACATCCCACATCGACTAAAGATGTGGGAATGTCAGCCAAGACATATATATATATATATATATATATATATGTGGCCTTATGTACAATATTCCTTAAGCAATAACATAGACAATTCCCCCAACACTTTTACAACACTTTTGATTTTTAAAATTTAAAAGCAAGAGTTCTTTTACTTTAGAGTTATTAACATGAATGGTCACTTTACATTTTTATTACATTTATGAACACTTTGTGCTCCCAAGGTACGTTCTGGTGATTAAAAACCTTTGTGCCTCTGTAAATTCAAAACTAAATTGGGGCATTGTGGTAAATCAATATTGGCTTATTGTTAGCTTGATTAGAGTGTCTGAATTTTGAATTACTTCTTAGTTGGGTGGTGGATCCGAGGTGAGAGTTAAATTTAGTCTATAATTCAATAATTTCTTTTTCTTTTTTTTTGTAACACTAATTCATTGATTTGATTTCCTTCACTATTAACTTGAATTCTAAAATATGAACAAAGCCTCACTTCCGTTGATAGCACCGCTCCCATCCGCCGCCACTTCTCATAATCATCCACCACCACTCCTCTTTGTCGCAACATGGTAAGATTGACTCAATCCTCATCGTCGTGGTCATCATGCTTAGGAACATAGTTAGAAGCTTTCTCCAGAGACGACTGGTCTGTGTATCGAGGATGTAGAGATCAGTGGCCAATTTAGTACTGTTCCAACTGGTCTTTTGTATTTGCAAGTTTTATGTTTTGGCACCAGAATCAAAATGTGAACAACTAACCTTTCGCATTTTTACAAAGAACTTTTTATTTTGTAATCTACCTCCTTTTTATGCAATTATATAATAAATGTAATATTAACAACTAAATGCAATCTATAATGACTATAAAGGGCTTAAATGTGATTCTAAAAACCACTAAAATCATGATATCAATGAGTATTTAGCAAACCCCAAATTTATCTACACTCCAACTCATATTAATGTAAGTGAACACATATATGCATTAATGGCATCTAAATGCATCTTCAAATTTAATTAAATTAACTAAAATCAAATAATACAAATATATAAATAAACACATATATGCACATTCGATGTACATGTTTACATGTTACATGGTTGTGTACACCATCTGATGGTTGTACATAGTGAACACATATATGCACATATTAAAACTAGATGGTTGTGTACACCATCTGATGTGTACACATGTACATAAAAAGTTAATCAAATGAATTGTAGTTGTTTCTGATAAGTGATGAACCCCTCATTGTCATGAATGTGGACATATTGACGATTGCTTAATAAAACACCAAAAATATAACAAATTGGATCAATTCAAATTGAAATATCGTCATAATAGATAAGAAAGTAAAAAAAAGTACAGATAAATCAATGAAACCACTTGTATCAAAAAACTATCTCTAAATTTTACAATTAATCAACATTTACTAATGGTCATACATGTGTATATGTGTACATTGTTTCATGTGTACAATATTACATTTTTAAATGTATTCATCTTTATATGTATACAAGTGTATATTATAAAAATGATGTGCATGTGGATAGCATTAAGTTAATTTTCTAAAGTAATGTACATGTGAATTGTGTAAACATATTTGCATATACACTTTTGAACGTTGAAACACACATCCACTCAACTTATAAAATGATTTCAAAAAAAAATATTAAGAATTTGAGTGGTTTTAAATCAGTGAAACCACTAGTTCAAATAAATATCTTCAAATTTCCCATTAAAATTGCAATATATTATGTTAGTCTTACACAAAATAATTAGATAGTCATGATATACAAGATATAATAATGGTCATACATGGGAACATGTGTACATAACAGAATATGTGACTCATGCAAAAAATAATTATATGCATTACATTTTAGTGTTGGATTTTCATTCGTTTTAAATCATTTAAGATGCATTTAGATGTATTCAGTGCATTTAGATGTCACTAATGCATATATATGTTCAATTGCATTAACATGGGTTGAATTGCCACAACTTGTAAGTTTAGGAGAAATCAAAGAGAAATTTGTCTATTTAGAAAGTTTGGAGGCAAATATGAAATTAATTAAAAAATAAAAGATTATTCATAAAATTATGAAGGAATGAATCCAAAAAGTTAGAGGTTAATTGAGGATATATTTCCACAATTAAATAGTTTGAGATAATAAACAAAATTGTACAAAATATACAGGACCAAACATGCAAAAGAGCTAAGATTTGCTATTGATGCTCATGAGCTTCTTGCGACGGAGCTGCGACGGCAAGTGGAGAGGGAACAACGACGGGAAAGATGAGTTGACAAGATTTTATTTCTAGTTTTTCAAAGATGAGAGCTCTTTGGTGATAAAATTTATGTCAATTATTTTACACAATTTGTTCTCCTTTTTCAACTATAACAACATGTATTCAATTAACCATAAACTAACATAATTAAAGGAACGATCTTTACTATAACTACTAGATTGATGAGTAAAAAATGAAATCTTGGAATAAGAGTCAACGCCGTAGATCTTGTTAAGTTTGAAATCTTAGATGAATAAGTCTATCGTCGGAGCAAACTGTTGTTGGAGTTAATCCATGAAGAGAAAAGAAATGGAAGACAGTTAAGAAAGAAGAGAATAATAAAGAAAATATGAAAACTAGTAGTTACAGTTTTGTTTTGTTTTAACTAGAAAACTTAAATTAATAGATGATGAAGTTATTGAAAGTGTCTTAATAGTACAAAGTGTCCAATAGTGTAATTATAAACTTGGAAAGTGGCTTAGATACTTGGAAAGTGTCTTAGAATTTAAATATTTCTTTGCTTTAACGAGTGAGAGAGAGAAAGAATTACACATATTAAAGTTGTGGGCTATTTAGTTAGAGAAATTAGTGCATTTAGAGAATTTTTGGCTTTTAGTTAGCAAAAACTATCCTAGTAGAATAAAGTGACTAAAAATGTAATTAAATTTTAAAAAGTGATCCATAATGTAAATCACTCTTAGTATTAATGAGTTTTTGCCTTTTCTTAGCCAAATTCCCAAAAATTTAGTGGTTTAATTCCCAGGGTATGTAAATTGATGGTGGAAGAGTTGAAATCATGGTGCTGATTATTAAGTTATTGTTTAAAGATTACAAGCTTAAATAGTCAAAGATAAGTGGATATAAAAAGTCCTTCAGTTTTTTTAATCTCAAAAAACAGTTCAATATTTACCATGTTTTGAAAAGCATTTGCAGCAATTACCAACCCGAAGATATAAATGAACAATAATAATGTGACAACTCATGTTTTAAATGTCGTAGTCGAAGACAATAGTCTTATTCATTCAAATCGTGGCCAATGGTGATTTACTATTTAAAATAGCAGCAAACTAAACTGTTATCATTTACTAAGTTTGAGAGATCTGAGCTTCAAATGAGCCATGATGAATTATAATAAGCCCACATGCAAAATAATCTGATATTTTTTCATTCTCAATGAAAAATAATCTGATGTGGCAAGATAGAAGTATTTGATTGGACGATTTCTTTTTTGACGTGGACACCTTTTCTGATGTTATTATTCCTCTTTTAGTATTAGAAGATGTTTATTTTAATTGTTTTTCCAAAAAACCATTCATGTTGATGTGATATTTATTTCGAATGGTGTGAAATGTCAAATAATTTTGCTTTGTTTATTTTTGCTTTAACAATTAGTCGGAATGTTTTCACATTTTAGACTTTTTTGTAATCTAAAATGAGATTAACATGAAAAAAAAATGCAACAGCCAACAAAGATATCAGGTTTTTCAGAGCCAACAAGGATCGAAATCCTTTCGGAGCCATATAAACCGTACATAAACATTTTTTTTCCTAGAAAAAAATGATAAAAGATTAAAGACAAAAAAAAGCATTAAACAACTAAAGCCTAAAAACACTATTATGTAAGGGGATACTCAAACTTCCGGTGAAACTTAAAAATCGTGAACTCAGCTCTGATGATTGCAATTTGAAAGGAAGAACTAAATTAGCTCCAACTTAGAGGATATAACCAGGCCAATAACTCTGAGGCAAACATGAAAACCAACAGAACCATAAAGTTAAGTATTTTGGCATTTTAAAATTAATAAATACAAAATTGGAAGTAACCTACAGAGCATTTTGGGATCACTTAGTTCCAATTCCTCACCAAATTCATTATCACTATGTTAATTACTTTTTGTCCCCTCAAATGAATTATTCTAGAAAAAATTGCCAAATTGGGTCAAAAATGAAGTGTAGGTTATTAGTTCTAGTATTTATAGATTTAAAAATCTCTCTTAAATTAATATATCCATTAATTTTTAAATCAAACAAATAGATTTCAGAATCAGTAATATAGAATTCAAATTCAAAATAAGTGGATTATAACAAATCAATCAAATAGATTTGCCATAAATTCAGCTTTCTAATAAAATAAATATATAAAACCTAAAACATAAGTTTTTCATTTCATATATTATATATAATTTTTATAACGTATAATTTCTCCACATATTTGTTATTATTGTGGTTCTCACTTGAATGGCATGTTCTCTTTTGCTGACCTTGAGTAACAAGATTTTCTTCGTCATTATGATTAACTTCTTCAAGATATTCTTCATCATTAGAGTCTTTTTCTTCAGGAAAATTATTTGTTCGACTGAACTTCCGCATAAAATTTTAATCGAGCACACACAAGTATAATCTCCATTTTTGTCTAATAAGGAATGCAAAATTAAAAATTAGACAACTCTTGTAGATGGTATCGAACACCGCGATATGGGCTAAAAAGACACTACAAGAAAACAGACAGTAACGACTAAGATTTACAACGAATCTAGGTAGTCGTAAATTTACTTCAACTTTACTTCATCTTTACGATGATATCAAAAATCCTCGTAAACAAGAAGTAAAATTACATCGATTACAAATTACCGTAACACAGAACCAAGATAACTTCTGGTTTACGAAGAATTTTGAAATTAACGTAAGTCGAAGTAAAGTACCGACTATTTTAGTACATAATGTTTGCTTCAACTTAATTTCTGATGTACGTCTAAAGTTTTTGAAATGGGAGAAAATTCTTTGTAACCTTCCCACCTACCAAATCAAAAATTCCTTATAAATATGCTCTACTCTCTCATTGTTAAGAAACACCAATAACTAGAAAAGAGTAAATAAATGTCTTACGGTGGCAATATCTATGAGTTTCAGAGTTGGATGTATGCACATAAAGATTGTGCAGGAGTTGTGAGAAACAAATTTCTGAACGGGGCAGAGATATTCATGCAACAGGACAGAACCACGCCTCTCACACAAGAATCGGGTAAAATGTTCTATCCATGTCGTAAGAACAAGAATACCAAGTTTTCTCGTAGTGAAAGGAAACATGTAGTAATAGATGATTTACCCCCACACTACTACATTTGGTATCACCATGGGAGGGTGATAGTAGGAATGAAGCTAGTAGTAGTAATCAATTTGAAGAAAATCGTAATAGGGAATAATTGCATTATGATTATCCTCAGGAGGATCAAGTAGTAGATCATGATAGGATTCAAGATATGGTTATAGATGCATTTCGTGAAACAACCTCAGTAGTTGCTAGCGAAGTTGAAATCTAGAGGAAGTACAAGAAAATCTAGAGGAAGTATGGTGCACAAGAAACAGTCAGAAATGGGGTTATTGGCATACTCCTGCGGACATGCATGATGGTTACGGGAGACAACATAATTGTCACAAGAAGAGTATATTTTGGAAACTTCCATACTGGAAGGATCTGCTTCTGCGACACAATCTTGATGTGATGCATATAGAGAAAAACTTCTTTGACAACATCATCAACACATTATTGAACGTCCCGGGGAAAATAAAAGATAATAAGAACTCAAGGTTGGATTTGCCTGCATTATGTTGTAGTAGTGAGCTTCATATCAAAAGAAATGAGCAAATTCCGGTTCCCATTTTCAGATTGTCAGCATAAGAAAATCGGCGTTGTTCAAGTGGGTGACAACATATGTGAAATTTTCAGATGGGTAAATTTCAAATCTATCAAGATATGTTGAGCAGGAACAAAAGTTTTCAAGAATGAAAAGTCATGATTGTCATGTGTTTATGCAATGTTTACTACCATTTGCATTTGCGGAGTTGCTTCTAAAGATATCCACGAAGGGTTAGCAGGCAACAAAACTACTTACCTTGTTATCAAAATTACTTATCGGATTTGATCAAAGTTGAAAACTAACATTATAAATATCATTGTACAATATTGTATATTATATATATATATATATATATATATATATATATTATATATATATATCAAGTTTTTATTTTATCGGAGTATTTTGAAAAACATATATATCAAAATATTATAAATATCGAAAAAGGCTTTTTTGTAAGAAATGATCCGTTCTTGACAATCGAAAAATATTTTGGCAAAAACAATTTCTTTAAACCACATAATACAGATAAAACTGTATTATTCTTTCAAACCATTCTGGAAATTACAGACTCAGTGTCCTTCAACACTTTTATCTAAACGAAAACCACACTGATGCTGCTTATTCCACATTCAAAATCCATAAAATAATTGCGCCATGTGATTGGGAATACGATCTTAATGACAATCTAAATTTTCCAGAAGATCTTAAAAATCTCCCTTGTTACAATGTTCCCTTTAACTATTGGGATTATTGTCAGGCATGGTACAATTCCTTTTGATCCAATCTCCAAAACACAAACACACGTGGTTGATCTTTTTGACACCACATGTAACTTATCCAAATCTCTCTATTGGTTCATACCATGGTGGAACTACTTTGGTTCTGTCACAGAAATATTTAACCCAATATCCAAAAATCATTCCAAATCTTCAAGACAAATTTCATTCCGTTTGAAGAAGAAAAGAAATTTCCACCACTAGCCCTCTTCCACTCAAAATTTCATTTTCCTTGGGTATTTTCATGGACCCTTTAATTTACTTCTGATCTAATTCCTGTTATCCGACGAAAATTCAGAGTCAAATGGTGGGATAAATACAAAACCCCTCAAACCTTTACCCATCAAATATCCTTACCTGGATAAAGGAACAAAATTCTATAATCCAAACACTTAACCAAACACCAAAACAAACACCAGAGACAACCTTTTTCCTGGCTCAAAAAATCCAAAATGCTAGCAATGTTGGCAGGTGCCAAATCTGAAGAAGAAATCAAGGCAATCTCATTACAATTTCTACCGTCAATGTCAGATCAAATCTCTCGTACTTCAGGAAGTGACTCAGGGTCCCAAGTGCCGGATATCGATGAAGAAATCTTTGGCAACAGTGGAGTCTAAAAATCTCTCCCCAAGAAATACAAATCTCCTCAGTATCCAAAACGTATCTTACGGTTACATTGTTACAAATATTTTCCACGATCTCTTGTCGCAATACCCGGAAAAAATCCAAAACAACAAATAAATGCTATCTCTTGTAGCCATGATGACTAAGGTCCACCACCAGCAGACAACAAACAATTATGGAGCTTAATAGAGCAATCTTTTGCTAGTGGAGTTATCCATATATTTTATTTTATTTTTATTAATGTATAATTGTAAACTCCTATATAAAGGAGTCTTTGCTTCAGTTGTAAACCAAGTTCTCATTCTCTCATTCTCATACTCTTTCATCCATATCCTCTCTTGGCTTCCTCTCCCATCCTTGTAATCGAGAACATTGCTACGATCTCCTTTTAAGTAAGTTTTAATAAATAAATTTTCAAGTTTATTTTCTTATTTTAAGTTTATGCTTTGTGTTTAAGTGGCTGGTCTAACCGCCCATATTTTTCTGTTTTATTATATTAAGCCTTGTCTAATTCTGTTTATAAATGTCTTGATTTTGTTTTTACAATACGTGTTTAAATATGCTATCTTTCATTCCGATTTCTTATGGTATCAGAGCCATGGTTGGGTAGGCGTCTAAGTTTTGAGTGATTGATAATCTATTAAGTTTCCATCGTTGGTCCTTATAGGATAAATCTAAGTCCTCCTGAATGTTTTGCCGGTCTAAGCAAGGTCCTAAGTCCCATAGGTATCAGGGAAAACAAAACCCTTCTAGACAGGATTGTAAGGAGTCATAGGTTTTCACCTTTACTGCCAAGAATGGAATCATTTTTTTAGATCTTCATCATATAAATCCCAATCCGCCTCTACTTCTTCCAGATCGGAGAAGAAAGCTATAAAAGATTCAAAAAAGATAGTAACTAGTCAAGAAACAACTATAGATGATTTCCAAGGATCAATTGATAATTGGGAGATCCCAAGAGTTCATAAAGATCAAATTTACCAAATCTCGAAAATAAATTTTCTAAGAACAAATTTTTCTATTAAAACTGAGGAACGTGATATTCAACTTACAAAACCTTTTGAGACAATCCATTTATTTTCTGAAAGTGCTTTACAAAGGCACAGAGAAAAGAATTTTAAATACATTCATATTGGGTTGGTTCAAGTTGGTATAAAACCGCTTTCAAAAGAAGGATTGAATACTTCAATATTAGCTATTTTACGAGACACACGATTTAAAGAATTTGAAGATTCTTTGTTAAGCTCGGTTGAATCTAGTTTATGTACCGGACCAATTTCATTTGATTGATATCCAAACTTTACTGTCTCTTTAAATGATAAAAATATATTAAAATCTTTGGTGTTACAAGTTAAAACACAAACTATGAAATGATTGAAGGATCAATTCCAATAGCTCTAATTTTTAGAGTTCATTACAAAGCTATGACGAGTGCTTTCTCGTCAAAAGTAAAACTTTCCAGCAAAAAAGGGGAGACCCTGTTACTTCAAACAGATCTTTCGAGATCCAACTCCGTTACTCCAAATCCATCCAGTGGAAAGATATAAATCTTCCAGACGAATGGGTCCTCGAAGGAGTTGTCCAACCAAAACCCCCTACACCCAAGAATCTATAGAAACAAATACACGTTTAAAACATATTGAGCAATTTCGTGATGGAAAAGTAAAGTTGTCATTTATCAGAAATAACCAAGATAAATTGATGAATATTTGTGTGAATCTTCTTCTAATCCAGAAACTATTGATTTAGGAAGAGTCTCACAATTAGGTCATGATTTTGTTAGAGAAGAAAAAAAGAATGAATTTTCGTCCCGGTTTTCAACCTCAGATATTCGAAATTTTGTTTTAAGAAATGTTAACTTTGAGTCACAAATACCAAAACCGGTTTACTCTGCAGAAAACGATCTTTCACAAAATGAATTTAACTCAAAATCTGAGCCAACAAGTCCAACTTTTTCAGCCATTACAGATAACATGTTAAATGAATTAAATGTTTTAGAAAAAGAATTTTCAATTGACAAAGAGCTTTTAAGAGAAGATTTTTACTCTGAAAATAATAGTCAAAAGAGGCTTTGGTTCTTCAAGAACTTTTTAAAAGAAAGAAACAACATTCAGAATAAATTTTACAATTATCTACAAACACATAAAGTACAAATTTTATTTTTTAACTGGTTCGAAGATTATGCTTCTGAAAACAAAATAAATTTCCCTTTTTCTAAAACAGTAAACCCAATTACTAGTCATAATAAAACTCCTGAATAGGAAGCACTTGCTAATGGTAAAATTATTTGCTCCAACCATCCCCTCCCCAAGGGATAAAACTAGATTGGTTAGGAACCCCAATCGAAGCAATTCCTTTTAAGCGACGTCAAGAAGATGATAAAGCTAATGTAAAAAATATCATTGTTCAAAACAATTTTTCAAACACTAATCTTGGTACAATAAGTAAGCAACTTGATAGGATTGGAGAAAATCAAAACAAAAATCAGAGCCATGGTTGATATATATCTATGCAGGCATTCGAGTTTTATTCAGAGATCTTAGCACACTTACCTTAACGGAAGATGTGATCAGACAACTTGATTAGAATATCCTGAT
Organism: Moricandia arvensis; assembly: GCA_905132765.1. Lineage (NCBI taxonomy): Eukaryota > Viridiplantae > Streptophyta > Magnoliopsida > Brassicales > Brassicaceae > Moricandia > Moricandia arvensis. Next base: position 68,045 of record CAJHQP010002180.1, read on the forward strand.
CCTAATGAGCAATATGGAAAAAATCTTCCCTCCGTCATTTTTTTATGTCATGGAACATCTAATTGTCTACCTCCCGCATGAGGCATTGCTCCGTGGACATGTTCATTAAGGATGGATGTACGTTTACGAGCGATCCATGAAACATTTGAAAGAGAAAACGAAAAATCTCGCAAGGGTCGAAGGTTCAATAGTTATTGGTAGTTTCACTGAGGAAACATCTCACTTCACGTCGTACTACTTTGGGTCACAAGTTCGGACACGTAAAAGGGCTCCTAGCAGATATGATGATGATGGTGCTATGCCGACATATGTTGTAGAAGGTGTTCCAGACATATTATGTCAGACTAGACGTCTAGGTGGGAAACTTAAGGAAGTTTGGTTGTCGAGTACAGATGACGCCCATAGTGCTCACACATATATACTCTTTAACTGCGAGCAGATGCAGTCGTTTGAAAGGTAATTAATTAAATTTATATACTTCCGTAATTTATTGATATTACCAAAGTATATAATTATTGTCGTACCTTAATTAATTTGCAAAAACAGCGAGTTTGTTGTCAAGGTCGAAGAAGCTTTACTAGGAATATCAACAAATGATCTAAACAAAAGGAAATAGCAACAGATGTTATATTATTGCATTATCTTTTAAATTGTGTAACAAATCTTATGTTTTAAAGATTTAGTAAGTTAAAATAAGTATTATTACATTTTTGTGGTTTGGAAATTTGGATGTTATAAGTAAGAAGTAATGTTTTTAAGTTAGAAGGTTTAGGGTTGGGGTTTAGGATTAAAACCCTATTCGTTGTAAGGTAGATGTTAATTTACACGGGTCGAGTTAAATTGTCGTAATGCCAAGAACACGAGTCGAGTTAACTTCGTCGTAATGCCTAGAACAAGGGTCGAGTTAACTTTGTCGTAATTTACTTCTGATTTACGACTACATCCAATTCCTATAAATATGCACCAAACTCTTGCTTTCTAAATTGCAAAAACATATCGGGGATTATGAACGGTCATCCGAACACTTCTAATAAACTCCGCTAATAAGCTATGCGGGATTGATAAGAACAGTTTGGGTCACTGTTCACTTAAATAAATTCACCCGTTAAAATGAATAGTCACGAGAACAGTTCTTATCGAAGATAATAAAAGTTCTTCGATAAGAACTGTTCAGGTGACTGTTCATTTTTTCTGTTTATTACACAATCGACCCTAAGTCGTCGTAAACTTTAAGAACCTAATTCGTTGTAATTTTGATTTAGTACCTAATTCGTCGTAATTCAAAAAATGTGTGTCAATTTAACTTCGTAGTAACGGATAAAAGCGCGTCGAGTTAACTCTGTTGTAATTTACCACGACTTTACGTTGACAACCTATATAAATCACGACCAGTCGACCCTTGTTTGTTGATGTTTAGATTCTCTGACTTCTCTCTAGCTTCTACAAGGTATGTTTTAGTATGTTTTTAGTTTAGGTGGTTAGTTTTAGGGGAATTAGATTAGGTTTGTTTTTTTTAGAAACGAATTAGTTAGGTTTGGTTAGTTTTAGAAACGAATTAGATCAGGGTTGATTAGTTTTAGGATGGAATTAATTAGTATACCCTCGATTTTTTTTTTAACTCATACTTGTTTTTTTTTAAACAGATCCACAATATGAGTACGCTTTCAGTACCTCGCGGCAGAAAAAGACTTAGGGACGCAAGACCTTTGTATGAAGCTAATTTTCTCTAAGGGAATGAAGATCCTTTTGCGTCTAGCTCTGGGACTGGATCCGGGCACTGGATTGGCCGGACATGACTTTGGTCCCTGAGAGCCAATCTCAGGGAGATCCCTTCTATGGCTCCTCCTCCTCCCCCTTCCCCTCCCGCATTTGAGCCTCCTGGCTTTATATCAGCCTCCTGCTCCATATCAGCCTCCTCTACAGCATGCTCCTGATCAGCATGCCGCAGCTCCTTATGAGCCTGCCCCAGCTCCTGCAGCTGCCCCAGGTCCTCCAGGTGAGCCATTCAAGATTTGATGGTGCCACCGGATTTTACGTATGCTAGATTAACAATGGAAGACATTTGTGAGATGCCAGGATGAGAAGGTTTGATGAGGATTGGACCCCGACCGACCAGAAAACACTTGATGGTAATTAAATTTTAATATACTTTTTATTACATTTTTAATTGCAATTTTAATAAATATTGTGCTATTAATGTTTTCACAATTTTTTGGAAGGCTTACCACAGAGAGTTGCCTAGGCCGGAGTGTTTCGGATATCATCAAGGCAAACTTCCGGGAACCACATCCGAACAGTCTCTTACGCTTGACCATGTTCGGAGAACTTGGTACAAGTGTTTTGCTGTAAGACATAAATATTAATTTTCAATTTTTTTAGATTTATAATTTATATATAACCTTTTATATTTTTTCCAGAAAAAATTGAACTGGACGATTGCTCTCAACGAGGAGGTGAATGCATCATTCAATGCTAAGCGATGGATCGCCTCAAAAACACGGTCGACGATTGGAAGGAGAAGTGGCAGGGTTACGGGGATGTAGTCAAACCCATATACATCAGACACTACGTTTGGAATGGCTTGAAGGCTTATTGGAATATGCCTAAGTCAGTTTGAACGTCGCTAAGCTGCTCCGTCCCCCGCTTGACGCGTGATGCCGAGGGAAATTTGCCGATGGTCCACACTTCTGGGCTTACCCCACACGCTGGGGTAGGCCTAAAAATTGTTATCTTCATTTATATTATTTATTTTAAATTCAATACTACTTATTTAATTATTTAAATGCAATATGTAATTAATTATCATTTCCAAATTTTTACAGACCGAGAGGGATGGGACGTTTGTAGATGCTTGAGCGAAGAGGATCTACAACGAAGCGGAGCCTCTGGTCCAGGAGGTCCAGGACTCAGTTGTCGCAGCAAAATCCAGATGATCCACCGGTCCAGTTGTCCACCGTCGAGCAGGACAAATTTTTGAGCAGATTGAATTTTTATTGTCTTCCTTATATTTTAGTTCTCAATTCAAACTATAATTTATAATATTATTTTCTTATATTCATTCATATCTTTTTAATTGAAGGTTGTCCCGAAGAGAAAGGGACGGATGGTCGGACTCGGTTCTGTAAACGATGTCTCGAGTGTCAAAGCTGACTTTGCTGCAAGAAGGTGAACCAAGACTCGGGTCCAGCAGGAATTGACGGCGGCCCATCAGGTCATTGCACAGCTCCATACGAGCAACGCTGCCAACATGAACCAAATTAGGGCAATGGCGAGGATGTTTGATCTTATTGGGCGCTGGCACAGATGTGGCGGACTGTTCGTCCAACATGAACACCGACCCCACTTCAGTAGAACAGGCGGACATAGAGCGACAGACGGAGAAATATAGTTCGCAACTCTACGATGACCTACACACTTAGGTTTTAAGTTTTTAATTTTTCTTTTGTAAATTATATATTTTCAATATTTGTGACTGTATTTATTATTTTTAATTTGGATTTATAATTACCAATTTCTCTATTTTTGTAATTCAATAATTATTTTTCAAATTTTAATATTTTATGAAATATTTATTTATTATTTAAATTTTATTATAAAATTGATTAATTTGACGTTAAGTAGATGTAATGTTACGTCTAATTAACAACGACGTTCGATGTTAATTAGTCGTCATATTTACGAATAATTTACTCTGAATGTCAATGTAATTAGACGTGAACTTTACGTCTACTTAACGACGATATTTACGTCTAGTTTACATCTAACTATATGGACGTAATTTTTACATCGATTTTACAACAATCTTAGTTACGTCTTCCTTACAACGAATTCGTTTCGTAGTACATTTCACTTCAACGTTACGGACTATTAATGCATAACGACGAGCGTCTAACGACGAATGGCAAATCGTTATGTGGCTGATTATGACGACACAACGACTTTTTATGTAATCGTTATGTCAATGTTTTATTGTAGTGAGTTGCAACGATTTGCAAAACCTGTAATCAACTAGATAAAATGTTTCTGATATTAAAGTATAAAATGGTAATTATCTGGAAAATATGTATGATTTACAATATATATGTATGTATATGTATGGGAAATCAGCAAACAAATTATAGAAAATGGAAGATAAAAAAATATAACTTTTTGGAGTGAAAACATATGTATATAAACGACATATTCCAACTGTAAAATGGAAGTTGTTGTGAATAGAATATTGTGTGGTGAAAGTGCTCATAAGAAAAAAATTTGTATGGGTATACGTGTATGGTTTGAGACAAATATAATGTTTGGTTATAGTTTATTTGAAAAAATTGTTATATACGTGTATGGTTTGGGATATTGATTATTTGTTAGACAAAAGCTAATAAGATAAATCCAATAAAAATAATAAGGTCTAACTCAATATTTGTATTTTTTGTATTTTACTCTTTAAAACATTTATAAATTTATACAAATCCAAATCAAACGTTTTAAGAAAATTCTTATTATTGAATAATAGTTTATTTAAAATCTATTTAACAATCATAAAACAAATAACAGTGGATTTAAATACAGATTTTTAAAATCTTAATACCAATAACACTAGATTTAATTTGGATTTTCAAATCTATTAAAATGTACAAACCAATAACAACCGAAGTCTCGTCTTTTCTAATCTTTTTTATTTTCTAAATTGTTGTCCCTAATACCCTTTTACATTGATTCTTAATGCATTTTTAGCAATATTATATATATATATATATTTTAAATTAATAAAAACACTTAAAAATACCAGAGAATCTCTAAATCAGTTTTGATCCACTCCCCCGATAGTTTCCCTTCCGTGTTAAAAAGAAAAGTTTCCTTTCGTGAAGATGGCGTAGCTTTCCCTTCTCTCGAGCTTCCCACACCTCCGTCATTTAACAACATCCCTTTCAAGATCTGAATGCATCATTTCTGTAATGGTAAAATATATATGTAAGCTTGCCTTAAATTCATTCAACCCATGTTGGTATTTATACAAGGAGAATGTAGTAACTAACTAGAGTCTAGGGATTGGGAACATCAATATTATCCTAGATCCCTTGTAATACGAACGTATCAGTATCAATCATTATCTCTTTATCCCCTCAAGTTGATAATGAATTATTTCGAATTTCCCAACTTGGACAGCAAGTGATGAAATGTCGGGTAGGCAAGGCTTTAGTAAGCAAATCCGCCGGTTGGTTCCTCGTTGTAATATGTTCAGTAGTAATCAGTTTATCTCGAACCGCATCTCGAACATAATGGCAATCATTTTCGACATGTTTGGTTCGCTCATGAAACACCGGGTTCTTGGCTATGTGAATTGCGGACTGACTATCACAGAACAGTCGCATAGGCTTGGGAATGAGTAAATCCAAAGTGAAGAAGAAAGACATTGTAGCCTTTTAACTCACACGTTGTATCTGCCATTGATCGATACTCCGCCTCGGCCGAGGAGCGAGACACCGTACGTTGCTTCTTAGTCTTCCAAGAAACAACAGAATCGCCAAGAAGAATTATGCGTACACTAAGTGATCGACGCATCAGAGGGCAAGCAGACAAGTCAAAGTCAGAATAAGCTGTTAGACTCAAATTTAGCATCGGAAAGAGAGCATAATACCTTGGTCTGAACATCCCTTGAGGTAACGAACCACCCGTAAAGCCGCTATCCAGTGGTCCTCCATAGGCTTGTGCATAAATTGAGATAAGATATGAACTATGTAGTTAAGTTCTGGACGCGTAAAAGTGAGATAAATCAAACGACCAACAAGGCGTCGATACTTTCCTGGGTCTTGAAGTCGTGGACCTTTTGCTAGCGCAAGTTTGTGGTTAAGCTCTGTAGAAACCAGAGCTGGTTTTGCAGCAAGTAAACCACACTATATAATTATATCCAAAGCATACTTTCTCTGAGACACAAATATTCCTTCAGGACCCGTGCAAGCTCTAAACCAGTAAAATAAATTAATTTTCCGAGATCCTTTGTCTTAAAGCACTTGTGTAAGTAGTTCTTGAAGCGTTGAATAGTGGCAGTGTCGTTTCCTGCAACAATAAATCATCCACATAAACCAGAATATGAAAGCATATATTGGCTTCCATGAATGAGAACAAAGAATAGTCTTCATAGCTTTGAACAAAGCCAAAGGATTTTAGAGCTTTGCTTAATTTAGCAAACCAGCAGTGAGGCGACTGTGTAAGTCTGTATAAATGACTTCCGGAGAGGACAAACCTTATATGCATCATTAGTTTAAAACCAGGAAGAAGTAGCACGTAAATTTCTTCCTCGAGATCACCATGTAGAAAGGTGTTATGGACATCCATCTGATGGATCTCCCATCCTCTTAGAACCTGCGAGTTTGAGTAGAAACCGAAACCGTGCTCATCTTGCTACATGAGAAAAAGTATCTTTGTAATCAAGACCCTCTTTCTGTTGGTTTCCACGAGCCACTAGTCTAGCCTTAGATCGTTTCAAGTGTACCATCAGCTCTGTATTTATTTGTGTAAATCCAGCCACAACCGGTAGCCTTCTTCCCAGCGGCAAATATGTAATATCTCAAGTATGATTTTCTTCCAAAGCAGTTACCTTTGATTTCATTGCTGCATTAAACCTCAGATCATTGACTGCTTCTTTATAATTTCTTGGAACATAATCCGTAGTGATTTTAGCCGAAACCTCCTGGTGTTTAGTATTGAAAACAGATGTAGAAGAGTAGTCAGCAATGGGATATAGTGTCTTACCTTGATACCATTGTCGGAGAACTCTGATCTTGCGAAGTGGGAACTGAGGGAGGTTCGTCGTTGCAGAACTAATAAGAAAATTCTTCAAGAGGACAGAAGGTTCTTAGTTCGATGACCTCGGCCCAAAATATCAAGTAGACCAGGAGAAGAGCCTGTAGTAGATGATTCAGTGACTCGTGATATCAATGGTGACTTCGATGGCGATATAGGTGGAGATAGTCGTGATGGAGGAGCTGCGTCTCAGCTATAGCAACCTAATCCACTTCTACTACTGGTGTTGCAGATGTAGCAGGTACATCAGTAGGTGATGTAGGAGGAGTGGAGATGAGGAGATCAGTAGTAGTTATGGTATAATCAGAGTTTATTGCATCCGGTAGTTGGTTCTGTGTATCGGAGTTAACACCAGTCATCGAGAGGAAAATCATTGTACAGTACTGGTGGTGTAACAGAAATGGAGTTTTCAATTCCTGGAAACTGATCTTCGAATAAAACTACGTCACGGCTGATAAAGAACTCGTTGGACTCCAAATCATATAAGCGCCAATATTTCTTGCCGAAAGGGTAACCAACAAACAAGCATTTGCAACTTCTAGTAGCGAATTTATGTTTGTCTCGTGGTCTCTGATGAGCGTAACAGGACAGCCAAACACCCGTAGTTGCTCATATATAGGTGGACATCCATGTAGTACTTCTGTAACATCCCGAGTTGTGATATGTAAAAAGGCTTAAGAGAACTAATTTGGCTACCTATGTCACCAAAATTGACTTATCTTTTCCGTCACACATCTATTTTAAACACAAGCGTTAAGTGTGCTTGGGCTGTAGTAGTGAAAGGATGGGTGACCTATCGGGAAGTGATTCGCGATACCGTACGAGTGAGGCCAAACACGGGAAAAAGTCGGGTGGTGATTGCAGGGTCAATAAACAATGATTTCGAGCCTTGGAAAATTTACGCACCGACTGTTGGAACGGGATGGAGACCACGGGCTGAGAAAGCAGGTGTGGGTGGCCCATTAGCTGTGGGCGGTCGGAGCGTTACAAGTGGTATCAGAGCTGGTTAGCCATCTCGGTTCTGACCCGAGAGACGTCTTGAGACATGTCGTGGGGAGCAGCGAGGACGTTGCGTTCTTTGAGAGGGGTGAATTGTAACATCTCGAGTTGTTATATGTGAAATGGCTTAAGATAATTGATTTGGCTACTATATCACCAAAGTTGACTTACCTTTTCCACCACACATCCACTTAGAACTCCAGGGTTAAGCGTGCTTGGGCTGGAGTAGTGAAATGATGGGTGACCTATCGGGAAGTAATTTTCGATTCCGTGCGAGTGAGCCGAAACACAGGGAAATGTCGGGTGGTGATTGAAGGGTTAGTAAACAATGATTTCGAGCCTTGGAAATTTATGCACCAACCGTTGGAACAGGATGGGGTTCACGGGCCGAGAGAGTGCGCATGGGTGTCCTACTAGCCGTGGGTGGTCGGAGCAGTCCAACTTCATAGGGAGTTTTGCCATTAAGAATATTTTTTGGTGTCCGATTGATGATGTGAGCTGCAGATAAGATACTCTTCCCCAAAACTTAATACGTAAACGAGACTGAAACATACAAGCACGAGCCACATTAAGTATATGTTTGTGTTTCCTTTCCACTCTACCATTTGTTGCGGTGTATAGGTGCAATACATGTGATGTACAATACCGGATTCAATAAATTAGGAGGCAAGGGTCATGAATTAGGTTCCGTTATCTCTACATATCGTCTTTACTTTCTGTCCAAATTGTCATTCGCTCACAGCACAAAAAAATCAAAATAAGGATGCAAAGTGGGAATTTTCGAGCATTAGGTATGTCCATACTGGTCGTGAATAATCACCTACTATTATGAATAAATAGACTGCACCACAAGAGGGATGGTGTACGATAAGGTCCCCAAACATCACAGTGGATTAGTGCAAAAGGAAAATCAACTTTATTAAGACTATCTGAAACACTTGGCGATTATTTTTTTTTGCTTTAAAACAGATATCGCATTGAGAATCACTAAAATCTATCTTAAAATTCTGAAAAACCGGTAGAGTAGACAAAACTTTGTAGGATGGATGACCAATTTGACGATGCCACAAAGTTGAAAAAGAATTTTTCATCTTTGACACTCCATGCCTGCATAAAACTTTAACCCCCGTAAAGTAGTAAACCCGTTACGTTTTTCACCTGCTCCAATCAGAGTCCTCGAAAATGGTCATGTAAAACACACAGCATATCAGTAAATATTGCGGTGCATCCAGCTTGTTTCAATAGATTGGATAATGAGATAAGCGTGCAATGAACTCAAGAACAAAGAGAACGTCATGGAGCATATACTCTTTGCTAAGATGTAAGGATCCTTATTTAGTAGCATGAGATTCCCGTCCGTTGGAAAACATTACTGATGACGATGAGATGTCATGAACATCATGTAGTAGTGTGAGATCACTGTCATATGGTGGGATGCCCATGTATCAATATAACGTCATGAAGTGTTGTTTTACCCGACAAACGTTCTGAAGATAGATTGCTCTGCTGAATTTGTAGAAGTGAATCAAAGATGCAATTTGATCCGATTGATTTGGAGAATTGCTTGTATGGCATTATCTCTTCCACGTCCCTGTCCTCTATTGCTATTTAACGACCACCCCGTCCACCTCGGTATGATGTCGAGCTGGAGTGGCGTTGTTGTTGTTCAAGAAACCAGTCGGGATAGCCATGAACCAGAAATCATTATGTGATATCATTGCCTTTTCTGCCACACTGGGTACAAGTTCGTGAAGGATCCCTTGAGCGTGATGGAGCAGTTTTTGTTGTAGTTAGAGATAATCCTTTCGGAGACTCTGTTTTAACAAGTTCATTAGACCGAGTAGACGCAGTATTTTGTTCTTCATGAATGACCTGTGAGTAAACAATATTGAGATCCGGAAGTGGATCTTCATCAGTCATACAAGATCATATTGCAGAAAATCTCGAGTCATCTAGGTCAAACAAGAATTTATGAACCTTAGCATCTTCTCTTTCTTTTTCGGCATCAACCGCAGCTGCACATGTACAGGGACAAGTTGTCTTCATGTTCTGAAATTCTTCCCATAACTTACTGAGTCAACCATAGTATTCAAGAACTGTCTGTCCGTCGTGTTTGCAATCAAAAAATTTAGGTTCTGAGATCTTGTGCTCTGATACCATAAAATATAATGTAAAGCTTGTCTTTATTCATCAACCCATGTCAGGTATTTATACAAAATTATCCTATCCCTTGTAAATAGGAACATATCAATATCTATCATTAACCCTTTAAATGGTCATTCCCACATGCACGAGTATTACATACTAAATGTGGAATCAAGTGGCAAATGAAATGCTTATGCTACATAACACATAACTGTTGATTGCAATACATCAGTTTGTAAAAAAACCAATTATCTTTACATATATCAAAGAGCACCTGAAAGAACTAAAAGGAGAGGAGGAACTATAAAAACCTAAGGAAAGCTAGATTGAGTGAATTAGAGCTTTGTCGTTTTCTGCAGAAGCAGAAACATGACTTACTGGATTAAACATCGCTTCACTCAGCCGAAACGATTGTAGAAATAAATAATTCAACTCCTACCTGCAACAGTAGTTAAAAATCAAAGTTAAGTGTCTTTCTTTAAAATAGTATCAGATTGGAAGATAACATAATGACACTCAAATATCACCTCGACCAATACGTAAGCAGCGATCGGGGATTAGCTCCGCTGATTAGATTCGTTATCTTGTAAGCATTTTTTTTCTTTCACAAAAGGAAGGTTGCAATTATTATATAGAACACAACTCTATTAGGATATATCTAACCTATGTTTATCTATTAGATTATATTATATTTCCTTATTATTTTTAGATTAGTTTCCCTATGATAAAGGGATTAGGATCATATAGTTTGTATATAAGAAAGACCTTATGGTCATGAAATGAATAACAGAAACCGATTATCGATTATAGAACTTCTCATGGTATCAGAGCCACGAACCTGATAAACTGAGAAACGAACCACGAATCATACGACCTCGAAGAATCATTGATTTTAAAAACAACACCGACTTTCGACTCTGCAACTAATCCGACAATGGCTGGACAAATTGCAACGACCGTTAAAACTCGAAAAACGATCTCTCCGTACGACCTAAGCTCAAGTGACAATCCGGGAGCAGTAATCTCTCAACCTTTACTTAACGGAAGAAACTATGATGAATGGGCTCAAAACTTACGAGTCGCATTAAGTGCTCGAAAGAAATTTGCTTTCATCGATGGAAGCATTCCGAAACCTGCAACCGACTCACCAGATTATGAAGATTGGATGGCTAACAACCATCTCCTTGTCACATGGATCAAACTCACCATTGAATCAAAACTTCGGACAAACATCTCTCATAAAGAAGAAGCAAAAGATCTATGGGATCACATCAAACGACGGTTTGCACTAAAAAGTGGAGCTCGATACCAACAACTTCGCGCTTCTCTTGCAAATTGTCGACAATCAGGATCTACAGTAGAAGATTATTTTGGACGACTAACCAAAATCTGGGATTCAATGGCCGAATGTTTTACAACCAAGACGTGTAAGTGTGGCAAGTGCGACTGCAATCTGGTGGACGCACACGAAACAGAACGTGACATGATCAAGGTTCATGATTTCTTGTTCGGTCTTGACGATGCAACTCATGGTGCAGTGCGATCACAAATTTGTGCTCAATCTCCTCTTCCGGACCTTGACACTGTATATCAAATCATAGTTCAAAACGAGACCATCCAAGTGAATGCTCAAAAGAACCACCGGCCGTATTAAGCTTCGCAGCTCAATCATCGCCACAAACAACTACTACTTTCCAACAATCGACAATCGAACTCGACCAACGACAACCAACGACCAAGATATACAATCCGGACGCAAACATTACTTGCACAGCTGTGGCCGTTTAGGTCATCGTGCAACAGGATGTTTTCGTGTGATTGGATATCCTGAATGGTGGGGAACACGACCTCGCACTCGAAACAACTATCAAGCACAACAAGGCAACTCGCAGACAACGAGCCAAACCAATCCTGCACGAGCTAACTCTTCTCAGATTGTGGGATCTTCCACCGACATTAAAGCTAATATGACTCTTACCGACGCAGACCGACAAAGGATTAACTGGTTTCTCCGACGCTCAATGGCAAACTTTGGTGAAACTTATGGCTCCAAAATCGCAAACCGATACACGTCTAAGTGGTAAGAATAATGAACCTGTTTGGATCTTGGATACAGGAGCTACCACATCACATGACCGGGAGACTTGATCTTCTTCAGAAGTTACATCCGGTTCCTCCTGTCTCTGTTACATTACCAGCAGGCGCCAACGTTTTATCTAACCAACAAGGGGACCGTTTTCTTTAACATCCCATATACACTTGAAGAATGTGTATTTTGTGGATGGGTTTCACTCAAATTTGATATCATTCGGACAACTATTAACAGATCATTCTCTTATTGGGGCAAGTTACTGATAGACTTGTGGTTTTACAGGACCGCACCACGAGGACGCTGATTGGAAGCGGGTGAACGTGAGAGAGAGGGATTGTACCACTTCAGAGGGATCGAGACTGTGACTGCGTTTCAAACAACTCTGGCCGATGAAGGAGTTTTATGGCATCGCGCTTGGTCAGCATCTTCTCGTGTTGTGGGACTACTCCAGGAGTTCATCTTTAATTCTAGTGTTTCCTTATGCTTATCTAATGTGACGTTTGCTTACGGTCAAAGCAAACGCGAAACACCTTTTTCTGATAGTTATAAATAAAGCCTCCAGCAATTTGGAATTTAATCCATTGCGATTATGGGGACCGTATCGTACCGCTGCTCTATGTGGATCCAAATATTTTTTACCCATTTCGATGACTATTCTCGAGCAGTGGCTGGTTTCTTCTCTCCTAACAAAACCGAAAGTACCAGCTCGCCTGCGTGAGTCTTGGCACTAGTCAAAAGACAATCAACTGCAACGGTCAAACTCTTCGTAGCGACAATGGAACCGAATTCAGTGTGTCTTACCAAGTTCTTTCGGGAGCAAGGTATTATTCATGAAACATCATGTGTTGGGACCCTCAACAAAATGGACGAGTAGAAAGAAAACATTGACATATCCTGAATGTAGCAAGGGCACTGCGATTCCAATCTGGTTTGCCTATCGAGTTTTGGGCCGAATGCGCTCTCACCGCATGCTTTCTTATAAACCGCACGCCATCCAAGCTTCTCAATAACAAAACACCCTTTGAGATGTTATTTTCACGACCACCAGTGTTGGATCAGCTACGCGTCTTCGGATGCTTATGCTATGCTCATAACCTAGATCATCATGGTGACAAGTTTGCATCTCGAAGTAGGAGATGCATCTTTCTTGGATACCCATACGGGAAGAAGGGATGGCGCCTCTATGATCAAGACAACGAAACCGTCTTCTCATCTCGAGACGTCGTGTTTCACGAAGATGAATTTCCATTCCTACAACCACCGACACAACAACAGCCGTTGAACCAACTTCGACCACAACACAGCCACTGGATGAACTCGAAACAACTTCGACCACATCTCTGATACAAACCCCGAAAATATAAACGATTCAGAACTACAAAACCCGACAGCAGAAGACGACCATACTCCATCGACCATTGAAACCACTGCTCCATTAGGACGGGGCCTTCGAAATAAGAAACCTTCTACACGACTCGCCGATTTCATCGTCGACACTATCAAACCAGTCTCTACTCAAACAGTCTCGATCAATACAGTTACAATCACCTCTCTCACGACCTCATCTTCCGCTCCATCAACGACCTCAGGTACGGATCACCCACTCTCTAACTATCATGTCTATGATCGTTTCTCTCACTCTCATCGCAGCTATCTAGTAGCTCTATCTGTTGCAACCGAACCACGTTCTTATAGAGAAGCAATGCAAGATAACGCCTGGAAAGATGCCATGCGAGCTGAGATCGACGCTTTAGAACTCAATCAAACATGGGACATACAAGAGCTACCTCCGGGAAAAATAGCTCTAGGGTGTAAATGGGTCTTTCGTGTTAAACTTAAAGCCGATGGTACTCTAGAACGATATAAAGCCCGTCTCGTGGTTCTTGGCAACAACCAGGTCGAAGGAATTGATTATGGAGAAACTTTTGCCCCTGTTGCAAAAATGACTACCGTTCGTATTTTTCTTGATCTGGCAGCCAAACAAGACTATGAAGTGCATCAGATGGACGTTCACAACGCGTTTCTTCACGGCGATTTAGAAGAAGAAGTTTACATCAAACTCCCTCCTGGATTCCGATCGGATAATGATAACAGAGTCTGCAGATTACGCAAGTCTCTATACGGTCTCAAACAAGCTCCTCGCTGTTGGTTCTCTAAACTAGCTATGGCACTACGGGCCTTTCAATTCGTTCAGTCGAGGAGTGACTATTCTCTCTTCATATACACGAAATCCGGAATAACACTTCGAGTCTTGGTCTATGTTGATGACTTAATAATTGCAGGAAACTCTGCAACCTCGATCACAGATCTTAAATCCTATTTGTCTACATGCTTCCACATGAAAGACCTTGGTCCTTTGAAATATTTTCTCGGAATAGAGGTTGCCCGCAACGCAGATGGCTTTTATCTTTGTCAACGAAAGTATTGTCTTGAGATTCTAACGGAAGTAGGCATGCTTGGATGTAAGCCGGCTGGCTTTCCTCTCGATCAACGACATCACCTATCTGAGGCAGATGGTGATCTTCTAGATGAACCTGAATAATATCGCCGACTAGTGGGACGCCTGGTGTATCTCTCTTCAACACGACCTGATCTCGCGTATTCTATTCATGTTCTCACACAATTTATGCAGCAACCTCGTATCAAACATTGGGAGGCTGTTATGCATGTTCTTCGATATTTAAAGGGAACAATAGGCCAAGGGATTCTGCTCCGAGCGGCCTCACCTCTCCATGTCACTGGTTGGTCTGATTCTGACTGGTCAGGTTGTCGCTCCACTCGACGATCCGTCACAGGATGGATTGTTCAAATAGGCACATCTATCGTCTCGTGGAAATCTCAGAAGCAAGACACAGTCTCCTTATCATCAACCGAAGCCGAATATCGTGCAATGACAGAGGTTGTCAAAGAACTATTATGGATCAAAGGTCTCCTTCGCGACTTTTACGTCGATCATACTCAACCGATGACCTTACGGTGCGACAATAAATCAGCTATCTACCTTAGCTCCAATCCAGTCTTCCATGAACGAACAAAACACATCGAATCTGAATGCCATTTCATCCGGGACCACATTATCAAACGCAACATTTCGACGCTACATGTTTCTACTAAAGAACAACTCGCGGACATCCTTACAAAGGCTTTGGGACGAAAGGAATTCGACATTTTTCTCTACAAGTTGGGCATTCGAGACTTGTATGCTCCAACTTGAGGGGGGCTATTAGGATATATCTAACCTATGTTTATCTATTAGATTATATTATATTTCCTTATTATGTTTAGATTAGTTTCCCTATGATAAAGGGATTAGGATCATATAGTTTGTATATAAGAAAGACCTTATGGTCATGAATGAATAACAGAAACCGATTATCGATTATAGAATTTCTCATGACACCAGTCTAATGATTAAATACTTTTAAGTAAGATAAATTCAGACATGTTTCATCTCCAAAGAACAAAAGATTGATAAAACTCTACAAAACTAAACAGAGACAGCTACGTGTGTAGGCGTAACTAACTGATAAGAGTGATTAATATTTTGTAGGAGGACCATATGTTAGTCGTTTGGGGAAAAAAAAGGGAAACGGTTTACCGCGAATTAGTTTAGGGTTCACGGTTTGACCAAAGCAAGTCAAGAAGCTGATATCCCAATGGTAGGAAGGCCATGTGCTTCTGTATCCAAGAAGAGTTCGTGGACTTCCGCTGAACTTCTGGCGGAACTTGTCCACAGCCTGTCCTCTTCATGTTGTTGATGCGACGGTGTTAAACTTAATAAGCAGAATATGTAGGGATTAATAGGCGGAATTCATCAAGGAAAATTATTCTAACTCTAAGCATTTCACTTCAGATGTTGTTTTCTCGATATACACATTGACTTCATCGTGTTTCTTTTTTGCAGAAGGAACAGCTGTTGGTATATATCTGTATGGGACTGTCTTGTAATGAGATCTCCCTGGTTGCGTGCTACCAAGTCGTATGTTTCCTCCTTAAGCTTGGATGAGTCTGTGTGATCAGGCCCAATTCATTCATCAATTCAAGGAGAAAATCTGAAGCAAAATATGATATTGGCACCAACCCAAATTACCTTAGTTCTCAACTTCAATGAGATGTATTGTTCAAATTGTTAGTGGTTAGATCAAAGCTTTTAAAAACTCTTTTTAAATTGCCTTGCCATACTCATGAGTGAGAACGTCGATGCTTTCGCAACCATGTTTCACTATCAAATATTTTAAAAATACATCTCAGTTTCATTATTGAATTGTAAAAATAATGCGGCCATCCAAGTAGAGGTTCCTATCAATCCGACACCGGCCACCAACCCGGAACGGGAGGCCAAGGTCATTAGAGCTGGATTCTCCAAGGCTGTTCAAGGAATCCTCAACCAAGAAGAGCAAGACCAAGTGGCCTCATTGAAGAGATGGTTCAATTGAAGATTCAAGATGGCCCAATAGAGGTTCAAGACCAAACCGGTACACCCCAATTCCAATTACTCATCCAGAACCGGGGCAGTCTGATCATATCCGTTTGTAACCTTGGCCAAGACCCAAGCTCAACTCCATCAACATCCGAGTAATCCACTTAGTCCACAAAGGTAAGGCAGGTAAGATTTCATTTTGATTTCTAACCGGTTTATTGTTTTTTGGTTTGTGGTTTTTCCATTTGTGTTGCAATTTCTATTTTTAAGACTTATGGGCAAATTGTTAAGTCCTTTCTATTTATTTTCGAGTCCAATAATTAAGGCAAATTGTTTATGCCTTGTTTAGAGTCTAAGGAGTCCGCCCACTTGTTGTTTAGGCCTTTATGCATTGAACTTCATGTTATTTTGCTTCAAGTCCCCTAGAAGGGCAAACCACATCGGTACTATATAAACCCCATATAAGTGGTCTTGTATTTTTCACCTTATTATCAATATATGAGTCAGTTTGCCCTAGCAAAAACCCTAGCCTCTCTCTAAGTCTGCGTGAGAAACCAGCCAAGGAGGAGCCGAATCTTATCAAGTTTTCATCACCAAACTTGTGGCGATTCTTCAATCCATTCCATCCATCGATTCAGCTTGGGAGAGATACACATCCAACAAGCCGGATCCCATCCTCATCTCATCGATCATCCTTTGTCCTTGTTGAGAGAGACACACGTCCAGCAACAAGGATCCATCGACCCACATCTATATCCCTCTCTTTTGATTCATATTTCAATCGCATATCATTTAGTTTAAACTTGCATCCTTAAACAAAAATCCATAAAAATCACTTACTTTCTTTGTTATCATTTAGGTTGTTTTGTCTTCTTTTCATGCATAAAAACTTATAAAAAGGTTCTTTGCTTTCAGGATCATCGCACAACCGGAGATCACCCTATCAGCACCCCCATACTGACCGTTCATCCTACGTCCCACGTCCGGAACCAGTCCGGCAAATCCCGCTATCCACCAGTCACCCGCCGTACCCACGAACCTCGGGCCTGTAACATTTTGGTTACAAAAGCTCACAAAGGTCCTACTCACCCACCCGGATTATAGATATTCCTGTCTTGGTTTTCTTGGCATTCCTTCATTAAGTTTGCATTCGAAACCTCACAAAAGAAAAAAAAAGAAAAAGACAAGAAGGAGTAGGTTGCGGCCCGCACTAGGTTTACTTGGGCATTACTTCCCTTCCGAAACCATTAGGAGTTTATCAATTAGGGACTTACCTTAAAACGGACTTATAATATTCTTGCAGACGCTTACTTTACCGTTTTTGTTGCATTTCTAGATTAAAAATTTCCAATATTCTAGATTCCATTTATCCGATTTCCATTCTTGCATACACGGCATAAGTCTTATTTCCCCATTTTTTAGGTTGCATTCGTATTTTTCCTTTTTGCACAAGTCATAAATTTCGAGTGTCCTATATAAGACCTACCCTTTTCATTCTACCCATCGATTTCTTTTCTTCTCATGCAGTAACCATGGGGAGACTTAGGTCAAGGTGCCCCCACCAAGCCGAGATGCAATGCCCAACTCCTAACCGGGCCAGGCACAACTCACCATGCGCCACATCGCAGCCGTGACCGCCCAACTTGCTCGTCTGGAGCAAGGAAACCGAGAGGAGAGCCCGACCAGGGGAGGAACCACCCGTACTTGGAGGATCCCCGATCCCAAACCAAAGGTGATAGCCTCCGAGACCGAACCATCCATCCGCGGTGCTGCGCAGACCCGACGTGGAAGGGGAGAGCACGAGGAGGATACGCGATCCAGGGAGATGGAGCCCATCCGCAGAAGGAACCATGATGAGGAGGTTCTGTGGCAAGGAGGCAAAGACCTCAAACTCAACCCACACCTTTGCTGGAAAGGTCAACCCGGATGCCTATGTTGATGGGAAAGGCGTATGGAGTACATCTTTGACTACTACCGGTACTCAGGCCAAGAAGATTACCCTAGCCGCAGCCCACTCACTGACATGCACTTGCATGGTGGACCGTGAGGTTGCCTGATGCTGGGAGAGCCTATCGGGTTGCTACGTGGCGAGGAGATGCGATCCAGGCTTCGGCACAGGTATGTGTCAGCTATTACCACTGGGATTTACGAGAAACGTTTTCGTAAATTACGCAGGGACTAGGTCGTGAAGAGTACTTTGAGGCGTTTGGAGTCGCTCGCCAACAAACTCAAGACCCGTTGGAGGAGGACCTGATGGCCTTCGGATGGTTCCAAGACCGATTGTCGCTAGGTGGGATAGCACCTGATGGAACTTCTGACTACTTCACTATGCATCCGCTGAGCAACATAATTCGTAGGTAGATGTGTCCACGGCCGGACCAACATGGGCTCACGGTCCAAGGTTTGACGTTAGGGAAAGTATTGAAGTGACAGGCATTTCAGAGGAACCACTGGCCATCCAAAGCCGGACCACGTAACAGGTAAGTCCCAACAAGCTCAACGGGCCGTGACATTATTGTTTTATGTCGGGGTGGGTCCTACGCCAAGGACTGCCCAAAGAGTGTGATGGTCATTTCAAGGCATGGGAGGTTGGTCCCAGACCGGTTCAATAGCGCCTTGACGGATGATGAGGTGTTGTCACCCTGGGAGACTGGGAATTTTCTGGTCAAAGGCGATTCCCTCGTGGCCCTATTGTCCGAGAGATCAAAGGGGAAACTTTTCCACATAGGAATTCGATCAAAAGTTGTAGTTTGATCATTGATGGTGGTTCGTTATCTGTGGCTAGCAGGATTTGTTGTAAGAGTGATTGGTTAGCGCCCACCGCATACCGATAGTGGCTCTGATGAGATGGCTTAGATGTACGAAATAGTGGTGATTATTCGTGGTAGTCCATGACCAAGTTAGTGTGATGTGGTGCCTATGCAAGCGGGCTCATGTTGTTCTGGATGGGCCATGGCGTTTGCAGGGACCTCCCCGCGACCATTGTTTTTGGCTTACAACCATCTAAGAAGTCCTGACCTGCACAGTGGGTCCAGACGCAAGGCATTGTCCCAGACGACAACGGTAAGTAAGACTACCTTCTCTCAGGTTCAAGTGATTAGTCTTTGACAATAACACGGTGATCTTGGTCTTTAGGAGGTTGTTTTGCAGGTTTGAGGTTAGGCATAACCCCCTGAGTACAGGCTTGTATGGGCGGACAAGGATGTTTCTTTCCGGGGAGATCCAGCCGGCCTCCCCTCCGTGGTATTGCATCCGCTTGAACTGTACCCGGAGCATCCCCTACCAACCGGCCTGCTAGAGTCTCTGAGGAAGTAAGGAGTTTAGAGGACAGGTCCAGCTTATGGACAAGGTTAATGCCCCCGTGGAGCCTTAGCCTGTGCCTACCGTCTTATTTGGTCCAAGAGGACGGTTCGTGGCGTAGTGTGTGGATGGCGTTGCCGATCACATTCCATCATATCCCCGGTTCCTTTCTAGGTTAGTGATATGTGGATTGATAGTGGGTCTATGTGTTTTCTTAAGATTGATGTTAGGGTGGATACCACAGTGTCGTATGAAGGCATAGTGGACGGTGGAGACTGCGCTTCAAAACCATAACAATGGCTTGTACGAGATGGTTGTGATGCTTTGGCTCACAACGCCTAAGCTTTCATGTCGACTCTTGCCGGTCTTAGACCCTTACTCAGTAAGTTTGTGGTCGTGTCTATTGTGATCACTATATCTATTAGTCATAGCGCTACGCTGTTGGTCTTCTAGAACTATATGGACCTTGAGAAGTGAAGGGCTATATTGGCAAACTTAAGAAGTGTGTGTTTTGCACTGATCAAGTTGGTCTTTTTGGTTTTGTTGGAGTTCACAGGGCTAGGATTGTGAGGAGAGTATCAAGGCCTACAAGAAGTGGCCCACCCCAACCACGGGATCATGGTCCGCAGTTTCGGGATAGCAGTTTTACAGGCGGTTTGTCAGGATTTCAGCACCATTGATGCCATTGACCGGTGTATTAAGAAGATGTATCTATTGGGGACCCAGGACCCAGGCGAATCCTTTAAAAACTTAGGCATGTTTGCCTCATGCTACCAGTCCTTACCTTACCTAATTTTTGACAAAACCTTTGGATTGATGTTTGCTTTCAGGTTCTAGGATGAGCGTACTCATGGCAAAGGTGGACGACCTCGTGGCCTACTTTAGTTGAAATTGAGTGGAGGTCGGCTCAATTACCACAACCTATACAAAAGTGCTATCGTCTAGTGAAGGTCACTAGAACTTGGCAACACTGATTTTCTGTCGTTACAGATGTTGTTATCATACAGATCATGAGGACATAAGACTTTAAGACGACAACCACTCAAGGGGAGACACGCAAGTGGCTTGGAGTTTGTGGGACTTTCAATTTACGTGATCCAGTAAAGAAAAGGAAAGAGCATGTTGTAGCCGATTGCCTTGTCTAGGGGCGTCCTTCATCAGCACCATGGAGCTAGTCATGGGTTTGATTCATTAAAGATTCATATTGCTACTGACTTGATTTTAGAGTTCAGGGGAACCATCCAAGGGGCATCCGGGGGCCCATATCTGACCAACACGGAGGGTTCCTGTTCAAGGAAAGGAGCGGTTTGCATACCCAGGGTTCCATGCTGAGAGTTGCTGGTTCGGGGAGGCCCATGGTGGTGGCCTCATGGACACTTTGGTTCGTGACAATGCCCATTGTGTTACTCACTGATCACTGGCTTTTGGCCAACTATGAACGAGATGTGGAGACAGAGGGGGGGGGGGGCCCCTTTTTATGTTTTTTGTTCGTTTTTCCCAAGTGTCCGTCCTGCTTCAGACCAAGTTCCAGGTCACATCCCTACGGTTTACACATGCCAATTACTATTCCTAACCATCCTTGGATCGATATTTCTAGGCTTTGCTGGGTTACCAGATTAATACCACGGATTTCCTTTTTGTTGTAGTGGTGGACAGGTTATTCTAAGGCACATTTTCATAGCATGATAAGACCACGATGTTACACCAACGCTGGACTTGTTTTCAAGGGAGGTGGTTCGCCTACACGGTGTGTGCTAAACCTTGTGTCAGGACGAGACTCCAGTTTCTTAGCACTTCTGGAGGAAAGTATGGCAAGATAGGCCATCCAAGATGATGTTCTCCACACTTTGCCACCCCAGACCGATGGCAAACTGAGGTAGTAATCCGTTACCTCTCCCAGCTATTGAGAGCTACGGTCCGGTAGACATAGGGAACTGCGGGTCATGGTCTAACCACTTCATTGAATTTGCCTATAACCATGCTAGGATCTCTGCTACTAACCTCTCTCCCTTTGAAGTTTGTTTTATGGTTTTCAGGCCTGAGGTTCCTATGGACCTGAATGACCTGCCCAGTCCCATGTACGCGCCGAGGATGGTGCTAGTCAGGCCGAGTTGCTCGCGGGAACATGCACCAAGAGGTCTAAGGATGGACTTTGAGAGCAGGCAAGCAGGCAAGGCCCGAGCTTGACAAGAACCGGAGGAAGTTGCTGTTCAAATCCAGGCGACCTGGTCGTGGTTGCACATGAGACCAAGAGAGGTTTCCTGAGGACGGAAGTCCAAAGCTGCTCCCACCGGGACTAGGACCCATTCCGGGGTCCTGTTGAGAGATCATGACAATGCCTACAAGCTCGAGCTCTCCACGGTGAGTTTAGTCTCTCTGTGTTCATATTGTGTTCTGACTTGCTCCCGATTCTTGCAGTATGGATGGTGTTCTGAGGCCAGAACTTTCCAAGGGGGGGACATGTTGCGGCCATCCAAGTAGATGGTTCCTATCATTCCGTGACACGCGCCAAACCACCCGAACGGATGCCACGGTCATTAGAGGCTGGATTCTCCAAGGCTGTTCAGGAATCCTTGTCAACCAAGAAGAGCAAGACCAATGTGCTCATTGAAGAGATGTTCAATTGAAGATTCCAAGATGGGCCGAATGAGGTTCAAGACCACAACGGTACACCCCAATATCCAATCACTCATCCAGAGGCCGGGGCAGTCTGATCATATCAAGTTTGGACCTTAGGCCAAGACCCAGCTCAACACTCCATCAAGCATCCGAGGTAATCCACTTAGTCCACAAATGGTAAGCAGGTAAGATTTATTTTGATTTCCTAACCAGGTTTATTGTTTTTGGTTTGTGGTTTTTCCATTTGTAGTTGCAATTTCTTTTTAAGACTTATGGGCAATTGTTAAGTCCTTGGCTATATTTTATTTTCGGCCATAATTTAATGGCAATTGTTTTAGTCCTTGTTATGAGTTCTTAGCGAGTCGGCCACTTGTTGTTTAGCCTTTTATGCATTGAATTCACTGTTGTTTTGCTTCAGTCCCCTAGACGGGCAAACCAATCGGGAACTAATATAAACCCCATATAAGTGGGTCTTTGTATTTTTCACCTTATTATCAATATATGAGTCAGTTTGCCTAGCAAATAAATCCTTAGGCCTCTCGCTAAAGTCTGCGTGAGAAACCAGCCAAGGAGAGCCGATCTTATTCAAGTTTTCACACCAAACTTGTTGGTGATTCTTCAATCCATTCCACTCCATCGATTTCAGCTGGAGAGATACACATTCCACAAGCCGATCCCATCACTCATATCATTGATCATCCTTTCTGTTCCTTGTTGAGAGAGAACAACGCCAGCACAAGGATCCATCGTATCCCACAGTCTCTATCCCCTCTTTTGATTCATTATTTCCAGAATGCACAATCATTTTAGTTAAACTTTGGCATCCTTTAAACAACAATCCATTAAAATCACTTACTTCTTCTTTGTATACATTTAGGCTTGTTTGTCTTCTTTTTCCATCGCCATGACAAAAACTTATAATAACGGTTTCTTTGCTTTCAGGGAGGGGGGGGGGGATTTTTTTTCCCCCAAATTCGGCACAACGGATAACCCCATCCGATTCATACCGTTACGTCCCACGTCCGAGAACCAGTCCGCATCCTCGTTACCAGTCCGCGTACTACGACCTCGGGCATGTAACAAAAAACATCTCCGTAAACTATCAAACAAAGCAAAATATTTCCTTTTTGGTGTCTTTTGAATCCTGATTCACTCCAACAATCATGTTATACAAACACAGGAAACAGTAGCAACAAGTATAAGAAAATATGAGATAGGTAAAACTGAGTAACAACACTAAAGCATCTTCTTTGTTATACCTATGTTGAGAAACTTGTACCAAGAGAGACCATATGAACCATTTGCATGGAGCTTGCATAGAAACTCAGATTATTGATTAAATATAATGTAATTAATCTAATCAAATCTTTTATAAGAGGTTTTTCTTTATAATAGAATCTTAATCCTGGGTTTGTTTGATGAGGTCTTCAGGGGATGTTACAGTTACCTTAAGTAGATTCCACCGGTAGTCCATCTGACTAGAGATTTTATTTGATTGAGGATCATCAAGTTCATCTATCAGGCGATCTCTCTCCC
>CAJHQP010002181.1:0-91943 GCA_905132765.1 Moricandia arvensis
TCGGTTCCCACACTGTTCTTGAGTCTCCATACTCGGAGGTCTGACAAACAAGCTTGCATTCAGACTTGGTAAACGAACATGTTATGCTGTTGGAGACCGTCGATCGATGTTGGCTTCTCTACGTTGATCGATGTTTGTAGACTCAGAAAAAGCTAAAGGCTCTGAAGTTTCCGTCGATCGATGCTCAGGTTCGGGTGTTGATCGACACCAGTGCGAGCTACCGAAAGACATAGCACTTTCTACTTAGAAATATCTTTCTTGGAGCTGTTCTCTATTCACCTCTTGCCAAAAATCATCACCTATCAATGCACTAACCTGGTTCTTCTGACTAGCTTCCCCTTTCTCCTTAATTAGGGTCTCATGTCTCTGAATGGCCTCACCTTTCTAGACCACTAGATTCTCCAAATTCTTGACATGAGTGTTGAGAATCTCAAACTTTGTGTTGAGGTTGATGTATAGAGCATCTATCTTTCCATTGAAATTCACAGTCATCTGCTGCTACTACTCCAATATTTTATCAACCATAGCCTCTAACTTCTTCTTCTTCTTCTGTTTCTTCTTCTTTTATGGCTTTCACTTCTTGCTTCCTGAAAAACTTCTTAATACTATCCAGATTTGCTTTGACTTCATCTATCTTCTTCTTTCTTAGATGGAGCGGATTTCTTCCTCTCATATTCAGTTTTCTTGGTGCTAGTGCTAGACGCCAAATTCTCAATAAGTCTTGTTGCTTCTTTTGGACTCTTAGTGCTGAAATTCCCTTCACTAGTTGTGTCTAAAGCTATATGGTACTGCAGATCACTACCTCTGAAGAAGGTGCTAAGTAGTTGCACCTCGTTGAAACTGTGGTGTGGGAAGTCTCTCTGGTAGGACTTGAATCTTAACCAAGATCTTCTGAATGATTCTCCAAGTTCATGTGTGAATGTATTGATTCTTCTTCTCAAGTCCTCTGCTCGCGCATAATGAAAAAAAAATGCGTAGGAACGCATTCTTGATGTTTGTCCACGATGTTTGAGATCCTGGTAGTAGCTGCTTAAGCCAATGTGAAGCCTCTCCAGCAAGTGAGTACTTGAAGATCTTACAGAATAGATAGTCCTCAAGGACTCCAGTGGCTTTAATAGCAATCCATGGTAGGGTGTCTGCGCAACAAGTGCGAAAAAAGACGGTTTGATCTCAAAGTCGTTCCTCTGGAAAGCTGGAGGACGAATGGCAAATCTTTTAGCATAGAACTAGTCCTGACGATTGTAGTCTGCCCGTTTCTGTTGAGCAGCTTGGGCGTTAGCTTTAGGTCGAGCTACTGCAGCGTCAGTTTCTACTTCTTGTTCAGAGATTACAGCCCCCTGATCATCAACTCTCTGACCTATTGTAGTACGCATATGACCTTCAAGATCATACATGTCTCCTCTCTCATATCGGACTACAACTAAAGCTGTAACCATCTGAACTTGCGAACTACCGTCAATCGATGTCGTGTAGGTACTATCGATCGATGTTGGTCTTTAAGAAGCGTCGATCGGAGGTTGAGTGTTGATGTCGATCGATGCTTGTCATATCTGCTTGCGGATGGAGCGTTCGATTACAACTGGATTTGAGAAGAATAATTCCTTGTTCTTATTGCTTCTGATACTGCTGGACATGCACCTGAAAGGCAAGAAAAAAAAATTATTAGTAACTTGCAGTAAAGAAAAACCCTACACTAAACCCAAAAAAATAAATCTAATGGTGATCCTTGCTCCCCGGCAACGGCGCCAAATTTGACGGCGTGCAGATTAAGGTATATTTTAAAGCATGCAATCTATCAAATTAACCCTACGAACTACTCTTGCCAAGAGAGGTCGAATTTTAGTACTTAGGGATCGAATCCACATAGAGTGAGGGCACACAATAGATTTGTATAGTCCTAATGGCTAAGCTAGGCAAGCTATAAATAGAGGGTTTATTGTTAGTTATCCAAAAGGAAATTGTCTAAACTACTAAGGTTGATTCAAATATGGAAAACAATAGATCTAGGGTTTCAAGCAAGTGAATTATAGTTGATAGGATGCAAGGAATTATGAATATGTGAGGACATTAATTAACTAATCTGGCCCCCTCTTGTCCCAACTCTCGTATGCGGACAGAGGAGTGGACCGTCGATGGACGGCTAAGGCCGAGTGTCGATCGACGCTAATCAGACAAGAAGTTTGTCCGCTATGCTAATCAAACCAACTCTCGCATGTATCTAACAACATATCTCAATGGAATCAATTATGGCACAAAACCTACTCTCGTAGTTGTCCATGTCCTAAGTTCAGGTTTCTAGTTAGCTACTCTAGAATGTAAGCATTAAACACAACTCCAAATATTGATATTTCTTCATCCTAGCAATCCTATTTTGGGGCTAATTCATCAATACCATTATGAATCCTAAATCTATTAAGAGAATTACTCAGACATGATCATAGAAAACATGATAGACTGAATAATATAATACATAGAATAAATATTGGGGTTCCAATACAAATCTCTGAAGTAATTTAGATCTTCTCCCCTAAACTACTAAGAAAACTAAAAGCTGTAAAGTAATACTTTTGTGTGGTCTCCCCTCTGTCTAAACAATGGCAAAACCTTTATAAACTAGGTTAAAACTTGTTCAGGGGCATTCTCGTAACTCGTCTTGACTTGGGCTTGAAGTCGGCCAATGCTCTGCGAGTGGGTCGTCGATCGATAGCAAGGATGCTTCGTTGATTGATGGTCATGCTTGACTTGGACTCGTACTTAGCTGAACGTGAACAACTACTAGATATCTCCTCTGAATACTCTAACAAGCTCCAGTATCTTCATAATGCTCCAAAATGTACTTTCACCTGTAAAGACTCTAAAACATAGTACATACACACATAGTAGACTCCAAATGATGGTCTAAGACTGGTAAATAACAAGGTATATCACAGCACATTACTCTCAGTTTTCTACTCACTTAGGAAGCACACCAAGATGTATCAGCACCTGAAACACTATTAGAATTGGGACGGCATGAAGCGAGACTTGGACTTTGCAATGTCAGACTTGCCATATGGTCAAATTAGAAAGACAGTTACCAAGTGGGTTGTTGAAAGAGTTACCATTACATGAATGGAAGTGGGATATGGTGATAGTGGACTTTGTTACTGAATTAACAATAACAATTGGGAAGAAAGACGCGATTTTATTGATCATGGACTGAGTCACCAAATATTCACATTTCTTAGCTGTTAAGAAGACTAATGAAGAAGATCGTTTAGCAAAATATTATATGGAAGTAGTGGTATTACATGGAGTTACAGTACGTATTGTATCGGATCGTGACCAAAGTTTACTTCGGCATTCTAGCAGGCCTTTCAGAAGGAATAGGATTAGAAAGGTACAACTTAGCATGGTTTATCATCCACATAGGATGGAGAGGACAATACAGACGCTTGAGGACATGCTAAGAGCTTGTGTACTTGATTGGGAAAGGAAATTTTTTAGTTTATACCATTGGAAGAGTTTACATACAACAGTAGTTACCATTCGAGCATTGGATGTCCCCATATTAGGCTTTATATGGAAGGCCATGTCGAACTCCACTTTGTTGAGCATAAGTGGAAGATTGACGAAATTTAGAGCCGAAAATGGTTAAAGAAACTATTGAGTAAATGGAATTGCTTAAGTCTAGGCTGGAAGAGGCTCGTGATCATCACAATATTATGTTTATCAGAGGAGAAAGTCTTTAGAGTTTGAAATAGGAAATGGCGTATACTTGAAAATGAGAACCTACCTAGGGAAACTCGAGTACCCCAAGTTGAAAAAAGTTGAAGCTAAGTTTTTTAAGACTGTACCACATCATTGAGAGGATAAGAGTAGTAGCATATCAACTTGAGTTAACGCAGGAGTTGTCGGATATTCACAATGTGTTTCATGTGTCAGTTCTGAATAAAAGTTGTTCGGGAACCATAGTTGATTCTCCAACAGCCACCAGAGGATGTAGTCGCAATATAGAAGCACAAAGCAGATCAGCTGAAGTTTGAGAGATGAAATACATGGATGTCCATTGAGAAAGGACAAGATGATATGTGTGTCTTGGGAAAGAGATGTAATTCGTGAGGAGACTGGTGAACCAGAGTCACATATGAGATTTTCCTATCTAGAGTTGTTTACGAGTGTTGAGCTACCATCAAATGTTGACGTGAATGCGGGGGTGAATTCCTATTTAGTGGGGGAGTTGTCACATCCCGGGCCCCAAGCCCAATCATTAATGAAAAGGCCTATGATATTTTGGACCATGGAGAGAAAACTCTAGGGTTCTCCATGTCTTCTTCTATAGAAGGGGCAGCACTTAGATATTTCTCTACAGAAGCAAAACTTAGTGAAACCATAACCAATAGAAGAACCAGCAATCAAAAATAAAAAAAAAGAACCAGCCATAAGTCACTAGAGCTCTGATGACCACCGCACCATCTCATTGGAGAGGAGATCTTACCATGTTTCAATCTTTTCTCATCGTTTTGTTGAGATTTCTACTCCTTTTATTCTAGATCCAACCACTAGTAAGGGTAAAAAACTACAAACACTCTTTTTAGTTATGGTTTGCCTCTTTCTTATGCTAGATCTTTGATCTGGGTTTGGGTGGAAACAAACCCTTGTTCTTGTAGATCTGGTTAGTGAGAAGCCTTAGAACGCATATCTACATCGTTTGATCTCTCGATCCGCAGATCTAGGCTAAGGTGAGGGCTGCTCGCGATCTTTGTCTCCTTCTTTCATTCACTCATCATAGTAAAATCTCTAGGTGGATCCTTTATACCTACATGTATGTACAAGCATACTTGTACGTTTTGACTAGATATATATATAATATATATATATATTATATATATATATATATATATATATATATATATATATATATATATTGATGGTTGTTGTATGAAAGACAAGGATTCATTTTCAGAGCGGACATGGGGCTTGCATATGTGTGGAGTTGAGAATTTGGTGGCAGATAACGCTTGAACAGATTTAGGTACCGATTTAGGTGGTGAGCTCTCACGCGACAACATTAGGAACATGGGTACCGATTTAGGTGATGTGGTATATGCTGGCATCATCGGGGTTTATCCTCGTTTCTTGTTGTTTTCTCTTGTTTTATTGAATGTTCTAGCTAGATACTTATGCTATGTTGTGTGATGATAGATTTTGGGACTCTTAGATATTTCCTCACTGAGTATTGTTGGGGTCAAAATCAATCACGAAGGAATCAATGGTTAAAAGTTCCTGAAATAATATTTGAAAACCGAAAGTTCAAGGAACCACGACTAGAACCTTGTGCAAATTTGAAAAGGACGATCGAGCAACAGAACGACCAAAGCAACCACGTCCAACCCACTTGACGGCAAGTTGAACGGATGGACCCGACTCGCCCAATGGCGAGTTGGGTTGCTCGACCAACTCGCCTGATGGTGAGTTGGATCAACCACGACCAAATCGACCATTAGACGAGTCGGGTCGATACCATCCGTCTTGATCCCGATCAATACTTCTTTCAAACCTCGATTACACATTCTCTTGTTTCGTCTTTATTGGAGTTACCGTTGGGACTTTGCAATAAAAACCGGAAAGACTCCGTTTCTCGTACGAGTACAAATAGTTCGTATAAAATGGCAACGATTGACTTAACACCAAAGTTTATTGACTATATGAACAATGTGAAATATTACAAAACAAACATTGTACCGAGGGTTTTTCCTCGGAATGATCGTAAAAACGTCTGAAAATGGCCCAAAGAGGTCTAAGACACGGCTAAGGGCCCACTTACGGTTCTGGATAGGATTGAGCCCAAGGATATTATGACGGTTTACCTAATATTCGCAGGAGAAGGTAAATGTCAAGTTCGGAAGATAAATGTCAAGTTTCAAGGGATAATCTCGAAGATCGAGGAAAATGGAATATTTCTGCAAGAAGATAACCACGATTCGGGAAAGAGGGAAACGCCTCGAGAGGAGTATATAAGGAGCACCAAGATAGAGAGTCAAGTGGATGGATTTTGGAGTCCTAGAACTCTTTGCACTTAGAAACTTTAGGCATTATTCTCGACATGTTATGTTTCTATGACTGGCTCTCGATTACTAGAC
Organism: Moricandia arvensis; assembly: GCA_905132765.1. NCBI lineage: Eukaryota > Viridiplantae > Streptophyta > Magnoliopsida > Brassicales > Brassicaceae > Moricandia > Moricandia arvensis. The sequence continues at coordinate 6,123 of CAJHQP010002181.1, forward strand.
GAACTCGCACAGGCAGTTCGATCTCTTGTTCCACTCTTTCAATTAAACTACATTTAGCTTGATCCTCGAAAGGGGTACGTAGGCATCCTTTTATAAGGTTCAGTTCGAAATCAGTCAAAACCTTTTTTGTACCTTTTTCGTCTTTTGTTATTGAGTTGCGACTCAAGTAGGTTTAAGGTTTTAGGTTGCTAGAACTAGGTAACTCGCGGCCGAAGCTTTTACAATCTTTTGTAATGATCACAATGCTTGTACGCGGATTCGAAATAAGATCTACTTTTTATAAATTCGTTTTGTTATCTTTGGGAAGACGACCTATTTCCACACCAGAACTATGATATAGTAATAAATGTACACAAACTTTTAACCTCATCCTAATTGCACACAATCGAAGTTTAACAACCTACTTCCACACACGATGAAAGTTCGAAACCCGTTTCCACACATACCAAGATTAAGCTTGGTTTTAATGGTTTATTATATTAACCGATAATAAACCCAAACGAAGATCCAATTAGGGATTCAATTAAACCCGAACCGGACCCTTGTAAAACCCGACCCGTTTCCCTCTCTCTCTCCTCTGCAATCTCTTCTATCTTCTTCACTCTCTCTCTGCTCGTTTTTCTCTCTCTCTCTCCTATGTTATTTGTCTCTCTCTCTCTCTGCATCTCGTCTCTCTTTCTCTCTCTCTCTCTGCGTCTCGTCTCCCTCTCTCTTTATCTATGTTCCTCATCCTCTCTCAATGTTCCTTATCCTCTTTCTCTCTCTCTCTCTCTCTCTCTCTCTCTCTCCGTTCTCGTCCTGGAACTGTGTCTCCCTCTGTTTCTCCTCATCGTCTCTCTCTCCCTCTGCGACTCTCTCTCTCTGCAATTTGGGGAAAGAGAAATTCAAGAAAAAGAAGAAGAAGATAACGTAAAGGAGAGAGAGAGAGAGATAAACCGGTTTAATCCGGTTTATATTTTCTAATCGGATAGTAACCGGTTTGTATTTGGTTTAATTAGGTTAAACATTGGTTAAATTAGAACACTAACCAAATTTAAACCGCTATTTGTTGGTATTGGTTCGTCCTTCAAAGTTTAGGGGGAAACGGGTTTCGAACTTTCATCGTGTGTGGAAGTAGGTTGTTAAACTTCGATTGTGTGCAATTAGGCCGAGGTTGAAAGTTTGTGTACATTTAGTACTATATCATAGTTATGGTGTGGGAAATAGGTCGTCTTCCCGTTATCTTTTTGTATTTTCTGCATTATTTGGTCACTTGTCGTTGGCTCTCGCAGAGAATCCAGGACCTCAGGGAAAGTTAGAGTTTCTTGTCTTTCCTCCGATTACGGAAATTAACGGTGCGAATTTTGGTTACCACAAGTATTTGTTGAAATACTCACCTCTCCTTTTCCAGATGAGTTTGAGGAAGTGGATGATTAGTAGTTTCGGTGTCGTGCTGGGTTTTGAGTTTTTAGTAAGGTTTTTATTTTATGATTTGGTACTTCGTTTTAAGCGCTTCTTACTTGTTTTAGTACGGTTTAAGAATAAAATTTGCATTGTCTTTTTAAGTATTTTTGGGGGTGAAAATAATGTAAATACATGTCGTCTCGGTTAAGTAAAAGGTGGACTTGATAATTTGGTTTCAAAATACAAGATCCACATGAATTTGTATTTGAAATTTTTCTATAATACTTTATACTAACCAAAGTTAGACATTATTACTAGTTATTATTTGTCTAAAATTCAGTGAGATTTTTTTGATATCTCAGTATAAACAAAATTAAACCAAAAGATTTAAGCCAAAATTCGTAAACTTTTTGTGGTATGCCTAATTGTGCAAAAAAAGTTGTAAGCAAAAGCGACAAACTTTATCTAGACAGTCATGACCTAGAACGGGCGGGCCTAGTTGCACTGTTGTTACAAAACTCATCAGTGTAACGAATTTGCAAGAGTTCAAAATCAAATTAGTTATTTTGCAAATTGTTAAGCTAATCTAATACTCAACCTAATTATTACAACAAACAGTGGAATGATATTACAATATTATATCTTAGAGACCAAGAAACTGCTCAAAAGCTTATAGTTTTAAAATTTTTACCAAACACAGAATCTAGAAATGTCTTTTATCAATCCTTCTTCTTGTGCTTTCTCAAAGCTTTTGTTAAGCGATTTCGAGACATCGAGAGCTGCTGTTTCCCTCCTCTTCTTCTTGGATGTCAGAAAAAGGGGATGAGAAATCTAAGCATAAACCTTGTTCACAAGAAGCAGAGAGATCTTCAGATGTGATCTAATGGTACTCCACCATCTGGTGAAGACACTGGTTTTCTCTAACCAAGTTGGCGTTTTCGTTGGCTAATCTAGCTTTCTCCGTAAGCAGCACCTCTAGTTGTAGCCTCACCTATAAACCAAAATCCAAATCATACGAAGAAAAAGAAAAAAACAGAGCAAAAACCAGAACATGACTTCGAAGATTGTACAAACCAAATCATCTTCTTCAGGCCTAACACCTTTCACAAACCCATCTCTAAGTCTTTTGTTCTCTTCTTCAAGCAATCCACAACGCTCTTGGATGAAACTCAAGTCTGATTTTATGGATTTAAGCTCTCTTGCAAGCGAATTTGCTTTCGCCGCCATTGATATAGCAATCTGTAACAACCAAAAAACATTGAATCTTTGTATATAAAAGAAGGAAGAAAGATTGAGACTTTACGTTCTTAGCACGTTTCATGATCTTCCTCTCTTTTGGTCTCTTCTCGTCTTCATCAGACAAATCTTCTTTTAGGTCACCATCAGACTCGTGTTTCCTCTTCTTCCCTTTACTCTCTTCATGTTGTCGTTGGATCTGATCAGCTTTGAGATGCGAGTGGAGTATCTCAGACAATGTAGGTGGTTTAGCTAATTCTCTAACTCCCTGGTTGCACATAAATACTTTGCATCATCATCAATGGTAGAAAAATGAATCTGAGTATGAGATACAGAGAGTCAAGAGCCCTTTTAAGTTTTTTTTACCTGAAGGGCATTGTCGAGATTGCTAGAAAGCAGAGACAGAGTATGAGAAACAGAGTCAAACCCTTTAAGCAAAAGCATTGAATCATTCTTCAATCTCTCTGATCCTCCAGTGATCGTCATTTGAGCTTTCAGTGGAGAACTGGTGATGGGTTTGCTTTTTTCTTCGAGAAGCACATCTATCCTGTTACGAAGACTGCTCCAGAAACGCTTGTCTGAGGATGGAGAAGAGTCTAAAGAAGTTTCATAAACCATGATCAAGCTTGTTGACCTTTCCTGTTAAAAAACAAAGCTAAATTTTCAGTTTTGAATCAAACCCAATATTCATTACAGAAACATAGAAATAACTTACAGTTTCTGTATGATTAGATGATGGAGTTTCTAAAGAAGCAGCCATTAATGGAAGTACTAGAAAGAGAGTGAGAGAGGTAACGGCTAGTTTATTGAAGATTGGAGGGTGGAGTCGGAGATGGTTAAAGAAGAGAGATTTGACTAGGATCTCGAAAGTCTGCCCAACGTTCTGATTTCTAAACACCTTTTATAAGATTTGTTTTTATTTTTTAATCAAATAAATAGACATTGATCAAAAAAAAAATCAAATAAATAGACAAAGACAAACAAAACTTGATCTTAAAGTGTGACTTAGTCAAACACTTTTTATCTACTATTGATGAATTGGTAGGTCCTACGTTTTGAGTCCAACGGTTATTTCTTGACTCTATACTTTAGGAACAAATATGCAGACTGGAACACGGGAAATCGGCCGATTCATACATCAACACAAGGCCACGGTCCCGATCAGTACATATACTCGGACCTTGTGCTAAAACATACATCAACACATAATATATTCAAATTTCAAACACCAATTCATAGAATTCGGCTTTTACATACATGGACCGATTTTCCGTTAGTCTAAAATAACAGAATCTGAGATGTCCGTTAGATGTTGCTGACGTGGCTTTTTATATTTCAAAAAAAATTCTAGGAAGGAGGTGGAAGAGACTCGAACCCGGGTCTGAGTGCCATTTTATTGGATCCATAAACCACTATGCCAAACTCGTTTAATTGTTAATATTCTCTATTGTTTCCTATTTATACCTAATAATATTTTTTATTCAAATATTTCTATATTATTTTTTTTGTGTTAGTCTTATCATCTAAACAATAATCAAAACAATTTTCTCAAATAATCATTTCTAAGTTTTTGTCACCAAAAAAACTTCTATAAAAAAATGATCAAAATAAATTTCACTAAAAAGACAAAAGACTTTTCTAGCATTTGCTTTATAGATATAAATATATGAATATAAATAATTATTTAAATAAATAATAAAATAAAATAAAATATTTTTTAAATAGTTTCACATTTAAACTTTTTATAATAATTTTTTGGTTTTTTTTCAATCTTTTTTTATATTTTCTTTTTGAACTTCAAAAATGTTTTTGAATCTATTTAAAAATTTTAAAAACATTTTTGAATTTCAAAAACAAATTATGAAAATAATGAAAAGAAAAGTGAAAGAAAGATTTGAAAAATTATCATACAAATTTGAATTTGAAAACATATAATTCAAAATTATTTAAAAAACAATTTTTATTTTATTAATTATATTTATATATCTGTAAAACTAGAGTTAAAATAATCTTTTGTCTCTTTAATAGAATTTTAATCATTTTTAAAGGTTATGTTGATGACAAAACCTTAAAATAACTATTTGAGAGAATTGCTTTTGATTATTTAGTTTTGTTTGAAACTTGGGATGATGAGAAAGACACATTAAAATAATATAGAAATATTTGAATAAAAATATTCATTAGGTATAAATAGAAAACAATAGAGAATATTATCAATTAAATGAGTTTGGCATAGTGGTTTATGGATCCGATAAAATAGCACTGAGACACGGGTTCAAGCCTCCTCCACCACTTTTGTAGATTTTTTTTTTGAAATTATTAATTATTTAAAATATAAAAAGCCACGTCAGCAACATCTAACGGACAGCTCAGATTCTGTTATTTTTGACTAACGGAAAATCGGTCCATGTATGTAAAAGCCGAATTCTGTGAATTGATGTATGAAATTTGAATATATTATGTGTTGATGTATGTTTTAGCACATGGTCCGAGTATATGTACTGATCGGGACCGTGGTCTTCTGTTGATGTATGAATTGGCCGATTTCCCGACTGGAACACCTTAGTTAGTGACTATTGTTGTCTTCAGTGTTACTACCATTCTTGTCCTATTGTCTAGGGATCTAAAATACACACAGATATGGTTACAAATCAAACATCACATTTAGGCGGCATTTAAAATAGTTCACATGATTTAGAGCATTGAACTCTATAAGCCTTACTTAAACAGAGACTTAGATCACAGTGGAGGTCTCTCCAAAGAGATCCATCCAAATTTGCCTTTGCGAAAACCAGTCAGTATTCTAAATGCAGCTTGATGACTATCTCCACCAAACAAGTTCAGACCAAGCTTCTTCACAAATCTGCGATAAAAAGAGTGCATAGAATCATCAATGATGAACACACTGGTTCCCAACTAAATGAGATTTTTAATTATTTTGTGAACAAGTTTGCATTACTTTTTACCGCAGCCGTTTTCTAGCTGAATCTTGTATTGGTTGTAAAGAGCCCTTGCGCCTACTTCTGGAATCCTTGCAAGCATCTGTACAAGGATGGCAGCAACATCTGTGAAGTCATAAGCTTTCTCACCAATGTCATCGCAAATTGCAAGCTTTATAGCAGCTGTTGATCATCAATACGCATAGGAAGCAATCCTGGTGACTAACAGATCAAGGTCTTTCCCAAGCTTCACTCACCTGTTTAACTGTAAAATTAAGATAACGTAGAATCTACTAAATAACCAAGTTTGAAAGAGAAATTAACTATAGAACATTCATTTTGACATAATAAATTTTTTAACAATTATGTTAGATTTGCATCTGTTTTACCCCTACTTGATACAAGTTGCAGGTAAATGAGAGATATAGAGATGATGACGACACATTAGAGTGTGAACATCTTTAATAATTAATTATTCATAATAAGATAATAAGAGATAAAGAGAACATCCATGTCACTTATGTTTTTACCATATATGTAAATGTTTTGATACCTCATATTAAATGGTGTATTCCATTTATTTATACCGTAAGTATATTCTACATCACTTATGTTTTACTTCATAGAAAGTTTAAATATTTTAGTTTATATCACCAAAATTGTATATAACACCAACTCTATTTCAACCCCTAAAATCTAGATAATAAACATTATCTCAACTCCCACCACATCCCCTAAATACTAAATCCTAAATTCAAATCAATAAACCTAAATCCCAATATAAACCATAAACTCAAATATAAACCCTGTAAGACCCGATCCTGGTACATGGAACCCCAACCAGATCCAAGTCTTAGCCTAAATAATTCTAAGGTTGATTCCGGTTTTAAGTCAGATAATTTCTAAATCCTTTTACAAAACTGAGGTTCATTCATTTCAGAGTTAGAATCAATATCAAATAAGGGGCAAATAGATTGTATAAATATAAATCAGAGTGATACAAAGTATTCATGTGATTCAAGTTGCACAATAGGCTATCATAAGTTCATAACTTAAACATTTCTACCTCTTAACCCACACACACATCCATTCCAGCCTGAGTCCTCACGGTTCCTTGGCCTTGCCACGGTCCATGTGTTTACCTGAAACCACACAAGCACAACAGCATGATAATATGTCTGATAACCTAACCACAAAACCTAAGCAATTGCATGGTTCTGCTCCTAAGAACTATCTTGGACCAACTCTGACCCTTTTTCAAAAGTGGTCCAAAAACTAAATAAAATTCATGAAAACGTGATAAATCCTAACTAGAAGGAATCCATGGTCAGAATCACCAGAAACCGTCCCTAACCCTGGGATCCGACCCAAACAGCCCTAAGACCAAAATATGGTTTTTGAGCAAATCAAGTCCAAATCGTGTCTAGTCTTTTCCAATAATTCTTATAAATCCTAAAACATCTATCCTCAAGTTTTCAAGCCAATCGAACACATATAAAATAGTTTGGGATCATGGAACTCATTTCTGGCCGAAAAACTGTCCAATGGAACCAGCCTTATGCTTGGTCCATTGGAAGGCCTTTATGATCACCAAACTCTCATAGGCTTATCAGGAGAGGAAGATATAAAAAGTAGACAAACAGAAATGGGCGTGATCAGAGTTCCAGAGATCATAAACCACATGTTTTCACACAATGGTCCATGCCTTTGGTTTACATGATCCACACCACTGACCTTAGAGGATCGATCCTTCTGGCCATGATCCTTCTCCTTCTCCTTCTCCTTACCACGACCCCTCTGTCTGGTATCCATGTCTGCGCCTTGATCTTCACAGAACCCACATGGTTGGAGAGATCACACGCCTTAACACTCACTCGGATCTAGCCTTCAAACTCGGTTCTTCTCTCTTTCTTTTCTCTCTGGATTTTGGCAGAGGTTTTCCTAGTGTTTCTGACTGATTAATTTCGTCCAGAGGGTCTTATATTTATAGGGAAGGACGTGGGTAACTGTCTATGGGCGAACAGGCACGAATGGGGGCACAAAACTGCCCAAAACCGCCCAACTGCCCATTCCCACCCTTTCTGCCCAAAACCGCCCAACTACTTTCTTAGGTGTGGTGGTCTGTCTGGAAATAGGGCCCATATGTCCTCCTGGATCCCTTGTTCAATTGCCAAGATCCACGGGCCCTTGCTGGATCAGGCAAGACCCAACCGGACCCATAACCGCCCATGACCCGTCCACACTGGCCCAGACCATAACACTCCACCGAGCTGAGATGAGCTGACCACTAGCTGCTCCAGCTGAGTGAGCTAGTCCATCAGCTCCAGCTAGCTGACCTTCCTGGAGTGAGCTACTCCTGAGATACTCCTAGCTGGTCGAGCTTCTTTCAGCTGGTCTGAGCTTCATCCGCGCATCGTCCAGCTGCCTATACTCTTGTCCAGCTCCCCTAAGCTTCCCGGAACTACCCAGAGCTTACCCAGAGCTTGGTTGAGCTTGGTTCAGACCTTGCAATTCTACTTGAATTAAAACAAAACGAAAATAGAAGTCAGATAATTTACCAGTGATCGCTTGAAATGGTCCAGCCTCATCAGCATCCTTAGACAGCTCGTACACTCTAGGTATCGAAGTCTGCCCACGGGTCTGGTTTGGCTTGCTAGCCTCACCACGACTCTTGTTCTGGTTGCCCTGCAGCTTAGGACACTCATTCTTCCAATGGCCGCTCTTTCCACAGTAGTGGCAACCCCCGGAATTACCTCCTGGTCCATGTCCACGGCCCTGATGCTGTCCTGGACAGTCCCTAGCCGCATGATCCATCTTGCCACACCTGGTGCAAGCTCCCTTGACTTTCCAGCACTCCCCTGGATGGCGCCTTCCACAGTGAGAGCACTCAGGCTTATCACTTGAGGGTTTGCCCTCAGCCTGGTCCCTCTTCCTCTTCCGGTCACCACCTAAGCTCATTGAGCTTGAGGTCGATCTAGACTTCACCTTAGCTTCCTCAGCTAGGTTAGTCTCCAACAAAGCCATGCGCTCCACCAGCTCAGAAACTGAATAGAACACACGAACTGAGGCATAAGTGCGAAGCTCGACCCTAAGGCCTCTTATGAACCGGCGCACCTGCACCTCCTCGTCCTCCAGCTCTCGTCCAACATAGCGCCTGAGCCTGTTGAACTCTTCCTCATACTCCCGCACTGATCTACGGCCCTGGGTCAGCTCCAAGAACCTAGACTCCAGCCGGTCCCATGCTTCAGCTGGAAAGTACTTGCGGTTGAACTCCGTCTCAAAGTCTGAGAACCTTGTGATTAACCCATTGGATCTCTTGTCCACAGCTAACCACCAATTGTGTGCATCCCCTTCCAGGAAGTGGACTGCTATATCCTTCTGATACTCCTCAGGACATCTGGTCGACTTGAAGTTCCTGACCAAGCGGCTCCTCCACTCGTCAGCCTCAATAGGATCCACACTTCCAGCAAAGTGCTTTGTTTTCAACTTTGAAATGTGCTCCAGCACACTCAGGTAGCTCACCTTCTTAGCTCCTCCAGCTGGTGAGTCCAGCTCAACCACTTCAGCTCGTGGTAGTACCCGAACCTCACTAGCTGGTCCAGCTCCGAGTCTCCCATAAGCTCCAGCTCGGACCTCAGCTCCAGCTCTCACATCAACTGGTCTTCCAGCTCGTACCTCAGCTGACCCATCAGCTGGTCTAGCTGGATTCACCGAACCAGCTGGTGAGTTCACGAGTGGAGTGAACACCCGGGTCAAAGCTATGATCTGAGTTCCCATCAGCTTCACAGCATCAAGGACTTCCTTCATAGACGGCTCAGCTACCTCAGGAACCTGGTTCACCTCAGCCTGGCCAGCTCCCACGCCTAAACCAGCTAGGTTCCCAGCTCCCACATTGGATGGTTCAGCTCCATCCTTCTGCTCCTGCTGCTGTTGCAGCTCCACATCGTCCACAGGGACTTCCAAAGAGGCCAAGGGTTCCTGCTGAGCTCCAGGTTCCTGGTTACCCAACTCCACCCTATCTGGTAACACTTGGGATGGACTAGCACCATCCTCACTTGATGTTCTGGATTACTCAGTCGCATCCTTACCCTTCTTTGTCCTGGACTTCTTGGTAACCTTAGAAATTCCAAACACAAAACATTAAGTTCCAGAGTGTACAAAACTTCCAGAACCTCAAAACAAATAGTCTAAGTTACACAAAAACTAGGACCAAACCGTGAGACCCAGCCGGATGTGTGTGAACCAATCCATAACCCCCAAATCCTAGAATCAAGCATGCTCTGATACCAACTTGTAAGACCCGATCCTAGTCCATTGAACCCCAACCAAATCCAAGTCTTAGCCTAATCATTCTAAGGTTGATTCCGGTTTTAAGTCAGATAATTTCTAAGTCCTTTTACAAAACTGAGGTTCATTCATTTTAGAGTTAGAATCAATATCAAATAAGGGGCAAACAGATTGTATAAATATAAATCAGAGTGATACAAAGTATTCATGTGATTCAAGTTGCACAATAGGCTATCATAAGTTCATAACTTAAACATTTCTACCCCTTAACCCACACACACATCCATTCCAGCCTGAGTCCTCACGGTTCCTTGGCCTTGCCACGGTCCATGTCTTTACCTGAAACCACACAAGCACAACAGCATGATAATATGTCCGATAACCTAACCACAAACCTAAGCAATTGCATGGTTATGCGCCTAAAGACTATTTTGGACCAACTCTGACCCTTTTTCAAAAGTGGTCCAAAAACTAAATAAAATTCATGAAAATTCGTGATAAATCCTAACTAGAAGGAATCCATGGTCGGAATCACCAGAAACCGTCCCTAACCCTGGGATCCGACCCAAACAGCCCTAAGACCAAAATATGGTTTTTGAGAAAATCAAGTCCAAATCATGTCTAGTCTTTTCCAATAATTCTTATAAATCCTAAAACATCTATCCTCAAGTTTTCAAGCCAATCGAACACATATAAAGTAGTTTGGGATCATGGAACTCATTTCTGGCCGAAAAACTGTCCAATGGGACCAGCCTTATGCTTGGTCCATTGGAAGGCCTTTATGATCACCAAACTCTCATAGGCTTATCAGGAGAGGAAGATATAAAAAGTACGCAAACAGAAATGGGAGTGATCAGAGTTCCAGAGATCATAAACCACATGTTTTCACACAATGGTCCATGCCTTTGGTTTACAAGATCCACACCACTGACCTTAGAGGATCGATCCTTCTGTCCATGATCCTTCTCCTTCTCCTTACCACGACCCCTCTGTCTGGTATCCATGTCTGCGCCTTGATCTTCACAGAACCCACATGGTTGGAGAGATCACACGCCTTAACACTCACTCGGATCTAGCCTTCAAACTCGGTTCTTCTCTCTTTCTTTTCTCTCTGGATTTTGGCAGAGGTTTGCCTAGTGTTTCTGACTGATTAATTTCGTCCAGAGGGTCTTATATTTATAGGGAAGGACGTGGGTAACTGTCTATGGGAGAACAGGCACGAATGGGGGCACAAAACTGCCCAAAACCGCCCAACTGCCTATTCCCACCCTTTCTGCCCAAAACCGCCCAACTGCTCTCTTAGGCGTGTGGGCTGTCTGGAAATAGGCCCATATGTCCTCCTGGATCCCTTGTTCAATTGCCAAGACCCACGGGCCCTTTCTGGATCAGGCAAGACCCAACCGGACCCATAACCGCCCATGACCCGTCCACACTGGCCCGGACCATAACACACAACCGAGCTGAGATGAGCTGACCACTAGCTGCTCCAGCTGAGTGAGCTAGTCCATCAGCTCCAGCTAGCTGACCTTCCTGGAGTGAGCTACTCCTGAGCTACTCCTAGCTGGTCGAGCTTCTTTCAGCTGGTCTGAGCTTCATCCGCGCATCGTCCAGCTGCCCATACTCTTGTCCAGCTCCCCTAAGCTTCCCGGAACTACCCAGAGCTTGGTTGAGCTGCCTCAAGCTGTCCTGAACTCTTTTGAGCTTATCCTTACACCTCCCAGCTACATTAAGCTCATTTCCATCCTTTCCTGGTTAAGTCTCAACTTCCTGATGCACTTAACCTACTTCCCAGACCATGATACCTCATGGTTAGACCCTAAGGCCTTGATGGTATGTCTTCTTGTACCATGGTCCGTCCCAACGATCCTGTCTAAGATCGGGGACATGACAAACCCTTAACTCGAATAAAATGGAAGAAAATACATATCATAGTACATATTGGTGAAATTATGAAATTTCTATGAATGCATGATAACTCTAACTGTACCCCCTCACCTTCTAAATAGTAAACCCTAAACACTAATCACTAAATCCTAACTTAAATATAAATCTTAAACCCAAATATAAATTTATTTTAAAAATATATAATATTAAGTAATATTAAATTATATTATATAATATTAAACTATAAATATAAATCACAGAACGACTACTGGTCTTGTGGTGTTAATGATGACATATTTCATCAATAGAGTGTGTGTGAGGTTTTATAGATCCAAACCTAATTTCAGAAGAAGAGGAAAAATCACAACAGAGACACTGGTGCTAACGTCAATTTTAGTGTACAAAAAATAGTATAGAACATCTATAAATAATATAGAATAAAAAGTCAATTTTAGTAACATACACGTCATTTATGTCTTTTACCGCATACATTTTTTACTTTAGACTATAAATGTGTGGATATAACATAGCATTGTCACATTAAATGGTGTATTTCATTTATTTACACCGTAAGTCTACTCCACGTCACTTTTGTTTTTACTGAATATCTTAAATATTCTATTCAATATCACTAAAATAGCATATGATACAACCTCTATCTCAACCCTTAAAATCTAGATATTAAACCTTATCTCAACCCCACAACAATCCCTAAATAGTAAACTCTAAACTCTAATTAGTAAACTTTAAACCCAAAATAAACCATATACCGAAATATAAACCCTAAACTAAAATAGAATGGAGCTAAATAAATAACATAGTACATATCGATGAAATTATGAAATGTTTATGATTGCATGAAAGAATTTAATGCTGACCCCAACCATATACCCTCTCACCTTTTAAATACTAAACCCTAAACTCTAATCACTAAATCCTAAACCCAACTATAAACCCTCAATCTATGTATCAAAATCTAAAAAAATACATAATATTATGTAATATTAAATTATATTATGTAATATCAAACTATATTATGTAATATCAAACTATACAATATAGATTATAGTACGAGATGTACATGTTAAAACCCTGTAACGATAGTTACAACTTAAGAAAATTACAAGCTATATTTCTAAACAAATAGAACACTTTTATTAACCGTCAAATAGAATGGAATATGATTAAATAGTATGATAACATGATATATCGCATTACATAATATGAATAAAAAAAACATAATACATATTGTTTTACATTTCTATTCTATATGCATATATAATAGAATAGAACACAATTTAACAAAAATTGTTCATCTTCTTTGATCAACGTTGGGTCATTCATGGTGATATGCATTAAGCGATCCACAGTTGTTACCATCACCCGACATCAAAACACAAATAACTCAAGAGTATAAGAAGATAAAAATATGAAGCAGTAAAACTACATTATCCCAAATCGAAACTTACATGTTTGCATGTATTGTCTTCACTCACTAACTTAATTGAATCGGGAAAAGTTATTGAAGGAGCCTTGATGTGTGGTTTTATATCACTCTCAAATTAACCCTATTTCTAACTTTTACTCTCTCAAATAAGAGGTTCAGTGTAGTACTTAGGGATAATCCACAGAGACTCTAGGATTGCACAATAGACTTATTGATGTCGAATTAAAGCTAGATAAATGATAATAATAAATAAATTGATTTCAAGACTGATTTGGTTTGTGAAAGTTAAATTAAGGGATTAGACTTATGGCGAATTCTCATGTAGGATTAGGCATTGCAGACTAATAGATTGCTAGGGTTTTAATTAATTACTGTTCTTGAACTCAAACCTCAGGGTTTAGGAGATCGCTCTCGCACATCTCAGCTGAGTATCGATCGATGTCCATATGGTAGTATCAATCGATGTCCATACCAGTTATTTAGATTGTTTAAGATAGGTTCAGGGTCACAACCAGGCTCTCGCTTGCGCTATGGAACCCTAACTTCTAAGATTGAGGTGATCAAATTCAACTTAGCATTAAGAGCAACTTAAACAAAGAACCAAGAAGATCACCCTAACAATTTGATAAAATCAACAAGAAATTATTACCATTGAAGAACCCTAAATCCAACAATGAATTACTCAGACACAGCAATAAAGAACATGATCAAAGTCTGAATAAATTGCATAAAATAATTTGAGTAAAAAGATAAGGAGTTCAAGTTCTTCTCTGTAATGAAGATCAGATCTCTCTCTCCAATAGATGTAGCAAGGTATTCCAACTCGCAGCTCTTAGAGCTTCTTTGTAACTTAGAAGACAACTCCTTTCTTTTCTCTCTGGCGGCCTCTTCAAACTAAGATAGAAAACCCTAATAAATAGTCTAAATTTCGGCCAGGGGCTTGTCTTGCAAATGATGATACTTCTGGGTAAAACTTGTAATTTCTCAGGTCTTCATTAATCTCGCAGCCGACTTGGCCGTCTATTGACGTAAAATGTGTGACGTCGATCGATGCTTCCAAAAGAAACTGAATCTGACTCTGAGTTTCTGGCTGAGCATCCTAAATGCTCCAAAATAGCCCAAAAGCTCCAATTGCTTCCAATGAGTACCTAGACTTGTAAATACTCTAAAACATAGTCTAGACACACATAATAGATCCTATAACATGGCCTGAAACTGGTAATAAAAAAGCTATATCAACTCCCTCAAACTTAGCTTTTTGCTTGTCCTCAAGCAAACCAAGCCTGTGAAAAAGGTTTTGAAAAGCGGAGACTCACATAATGTCTAAGTATAACTTTCACCCTACTTTGTTGCAACCACATCCCATCAAGTCAATCACAAAGAAACTTTATATACCATATCCTAGTATAGCAACCAAATCCATTCTACCAACATCTTAGCAAATACTAGTCTGACTCACCCCTTTACTGATTTCATTTCTTTGCATAAAATAAAAGTGTAGGCTTTAAGTTGGGAGTATCGATCAAAGGACACATGGACTCTTACCTCTGCAAGTATCTGAAAAACTAGGCACCAAGTCTGCTCTGATTCCATTCCTCCCCCGTTTCTCTCTGAATCTTTTTAGATCTCAAACTTAATGGACAATGATGCTGATACAGTCCATCTTGTCATCTCATTTTCTATTTTCTTCTACTTTTCTTTTGTTTTCTTTTGCTTTTTGGGCAATTTTGTAGCCGAATAGTGGGGTCATCGGTAATGTACCTACCCCTCGCTTCCAACTGTGTAATTGTTCCTCCAAATTAGAATAGTGGGATCATCGGTAATGTACCTACCCCTCTGCATCTCGGGAAGTCATCTCAATCTTATAAGCTTTTAGGAAGATGCTGAAGAGAAGAGAGAACGGAATCAAAGATGCAATGACTTGTACCTATAGTGCAGAAGGAATCTGATCCAATGTATAACAAGCCTCAACGCAAGCAAATAATGTCAGGATTAGTGTTGGAAATCAGCTTCGGTTCCTTCAAACTTTCTAAGAAAGTGTGATATAGTGGCAGGATGATCCACTTTGATATATCAAGTAATCTCTACAAACAACCTTCTAAGAATGGTGCTAAAGTGTGGTTGTTCGATAATAAATCTTGATCATAGTCTCCTTCTTGACTCCAAAAAACTTTTTTAAAAAATATATATATAATATATATGTGTGTATATATATAGTAAATAAAGCTCAAAATAAATCAAATAGAATTAGTGAACCTCCCCCCAGACTTAAATTACATTATCCCTAGTGTAATCCGTCCTGGATTTGTTAGGAGAAATTAAATCATAAGTAAATAGTTTAAGTAGAATACTCGATACCTCCATCTGTATGAGAGTGTCAATCGATAGTTATAAGTGTGCGTCGACCGATGGTAAACATCACCGTCGATCGATGGGGACCCGAAATATCTACTAAATGTCTTTGTTAGATCATTGTCGATCGACATCAGTAAAGCGCTGTCGAACGATGCTAGGCGTATCAGACTAAAATCGTGTGTGTGTCTAGTCTCCATTCTTATCATCTCTCTTTGGGTTAGCTCTGTTGGACACTCAAACACACATCAAAATATCCAAACAGCATAATAATAATAAGTCTAAATCCAAAGGCAACAAAATAAAATAAGTACGAGTATAAGTCTGAAAATGAGATAAGAGACGAAGGAGCAACAAAGGAGACTACTCCTCGTATGAGGTGTCTGTGTCTGGTCGCTGCTGTGGTGCGGGTCCTGGTGGCGATCTCGCTCTGGTCCTGGGACGGCTGAAACAGTGGCACAAAGACATCTTCTCCACCGTAGCCCATATGGCACAAAGTGCGTCCACCACGACTCTCTTGAAGTCATCGCCCTTTCCAAAGGTATTGTCGGTCAACGGTGTATGGACAGAATCGAACGATGCTTTGCGGTTAAAATCGTTTGATGGGCTTAGAACGTTATTGATCGATTCCACTTCATGTGCCAAACTGACTCTATCAACGAAAGTTGATTCTGCGAAGTAGACATTTTCTGTGGGTTGGAAGTCATCTTGTCTTTTACTTCTATATCAAATTCTTGGAGAAGTAGAATCCATCGTAAGAGTCTCGGCTTGCCTTCTTTTTGTTCATTAAGTTTTTGAATGCTGCGTGGTCAGTGTGAATGACTACTTTTGAACCGACTAGATAGGATCAGAATTTCTCGAAGGCGATTACCACGGCTAGTAACTTTTTTATGTTGTCGCATAATTGCGTTGTGCATCGTCTAGATTCTATTGGCGTAGTATATTGCATGCAACTTTTGTCTTTCTTTGCCCAAGTACTGCGACTACAGCGAAATCGCTGGCATCGCACATAAATTCAAATGGTAGATCCCAGTCTGGTGCTTGGACAATAGGGGCAGATACAAGCGCTAATTTGATTTCTTTAAAGGCCTCAAGACATTTAGGCATAAAATTGAATTTCACCTCTGTGCACAGGAGCGCAGTGAGGGGTCGAGCAATTTTGCTAAAATCTTTTATGAATCTCCTATTGAATCCAGTGTGTCCTAAAAATCTTATAACGTCCTTAACATTCGCTGGTGGCGGCAATCCAGTCATTACTTCAATCTTTGCCTTGTCTACCTCAATCCCGGCTGCTGAGACTTTGTGTCACAAGACAATCTCGATGTTAACCATAAAGTGGCATTTTCCCATTTCAAAACCAATTTTTTCTCTTCGCATCTAGATAGTACCTTGCACAGGTTATCGAGACATGTTTTGAAATTCGGACCGTATACTGACAAATCATCCATGAAATCCTCGATCATATCGGTGAATATCGACATCATGCATCTCTGGAAAGTCGCAGGGGCGTTACAGAGGCCGAATGGCATCCTGCGATATGCAAACGTTCCATAAGGACAAGTGAATGTGGTCTTTTCTTGATCATCCGGATGTATGGGAATTTGGAAGAATCTTGAATACCCGTCGAGAAAACAGTAGTATTCGTGGCTTGCGAGCCTTTTTAACATCTGATCAATAAAGGATAAAGGGAAATGATCTTTTCGTGTGGCGGCATTCGATTTCCCGTAGTCAATACACATCCTATGTCCGGTGACAGTTCTCATAGGGATCAATTCATCTTTGTCATTTTTACCACTGTAATTCCGCCTTTCTTCGGAACAACATGAACCGGACTAACCCAGTTGCTGTCTGAGATCGGGTAAATAAAGCCTGCTTCTAGAAGTTTCATGATTTCCTTTTGACGACTTCCTTCAGGTTGGGATTTAATCTCCGCTGATGCTCAATGGATCATTTGGATTCATCATCAAGGTATATCCTACGCATGCATAAATCGGGAGAGATTCCCGGCATTTCATCTAACGAATATCCGAGAGCCTTGCGGTGCTTCCGCAATTTATTCATTAACAATGCTTGCTCTTCGCTACTCAAGTTCGCATTTCTGATGACAGGATAGGAGTTTTCGTAAAGAAAAGCATATTTAAGATTAGCGGGAAGTGGTTTAAGCTCGATTTTAGGTGCTTTTAGTTTGCTTCAGTCGTCGGTTCCGGTACGCTGTTGATCGATAGTTATATCGGGGTGTCGATCGACGGGGGTGGATAGATCGAATTCCTCAATATCGACATTGAAGACTTCCTCTATGACATCCATAAACCTTGTATACTCTTAATTCAGGTCATCTATCGCAAAGATGTCCCTTTCAGGAGATGTAATTCCTCTCTTGAGAGGATCATTTGAGCACGTAACCATGAATTATTCTTCTGCTAGGTCAGAGAGATGATTGATATGGTAGCTTTGACCGTCGATCAGAGGTTGTTTTATTATTTTTTCCATGTACGGTATCTTCCTGATGTTTAGGCATATACGCCCTCCTCTAACATCAATGATCGCTGCGGCAGTGGCCAGGAAAGGTCTCCTTAAAATAATTGAGTTTCTAGGTTCTTGCTTGTATTTAAGCACTATGAAATATGAGGTATATCCCAGTCATGAATGTGTACAGGCACGTTCTCAAGCACACCTTTCGGAATTCTAGTGATCTATCAGCCAAAACGAGAGTGACCCTGGTAGGTTGAAACTGTGTTAGCCCGAGGGTGACTGCAACTGAATAAGGCATCAGGTTTACACTAAAGTCTAAATCGCAAAGGATTCTTTGGAATCTCTCATCGCTAATAGTGCAGTCCAGAACAAAACTACCGGGATCAGGAAGTTTAACTGGAGTTTTTCCTTGAATCATTTCGCTCACATCTTCGGATACCATCATCATGCATTGTTCTGATTCATGGAATCCTCGTGATGGCGCATCTTTCACGTACTTCTTAATAGCAGACAAGATGTGAATAGCATCGCTTAGCGGCATCTCAATGTTTACTTTGTCAAACGCTTTCTTGCATATTTCTCTATCTAGCTGCTTCTTTTTTGCTTAGCGTTTTTTGGAGGAAAGGGGGCGTTCGCTTGGTAGACCCTTGTTCTAACCGGTTCGGTTGGTTTTGGGTCAGAGTGTCGATCGCTTCTTGCAAGCGTCGATCGATTATTGGTTCGGAGTGTCACTCGATTCTTGGTAACGCGTGTCAATCGATGTTTCCTACTTATGTGTTCTTTTCCTTTTGTTATTATATAATCCCTCAAGGTCGTCAGTCTGGTCCAATTCTTTAGTTTCGGCGGCGTTCTTGGGAATTTGCTCGTTAGTTTCGAGCGAGACTGGGTATGATTTTTCTTTTTCATTTGTCGCAATTTTCGCAAATTCATCGATAGTGATGCTTTCTTTAACGCCAGGGGTTTAGTTGTGTACCATTCCGTAGAGCCACGACATTGCAATAGCTCATGGGGCTAGCATCCGTTTTACCAGCTAAGAATTCGTCCTCTCTCCTGATGGACATAGCGTTTCTCGTCACTTGGATGTTGATCCTCTTAATGTGTTTGCTTAGAGTTTCGAATTTTTCCGTCATGTCCAAGTATATCAGATCTAACTTCTTATTGAGGTCGGCGGTTAATATACGGTTTCATGTGAATACTTGATTCATCTTTGACTTTGAACTTCTTTCGTGTCTGTCCACAGTGGTGTCGAAGTTGCTTGTGAAATTGCCAGACCTTTCCCTAAATTGTTGGTTGTTCAGACTCATCACATCAGAGAACTCAGTTCGCTTTTCAAAGTCAGGAGAAAAAGCATCGTCCAGAAGGGGCGCAACTGATGCCAGAGTATTTTTGACTCGGATTGAGGACTTCTCCTCCGTGAGCATTTCCGGTTCTTTCTTTCAGTGTCTATTTTCTCGAAAGTTCTACCTAAAGCTATGTTTTCTATCAGCTTTTTAGCGTTTGCGGGGCTTCGGGTACCGAAGTTCCCATCACTGGCTGTATCAAGGATGGTTTGATAGTCTAGGTTTAGTTCTCTATAGAAAGTGTTGACGAGTTGAGGTTCTGAGAATCCATGGTGAGGGCACGAAAGCTGGTAGCTCTTGAATCTCGTCCAGGCGTTTTTAAAAGATTCGCGGCTACCTTGAATGAATGTGGATATTTCTCTTCTTGCTCCCCAGTATCTCTCCTCGTCAAAGAAGTGATTGATGAAGGCGCTTCTAATATCTTCCAACAAGTCAGGGATCCTGGTGGTAGCTGGTTCAGCCACCTCATGGTGTCACCTTCAAGGAAAAAGGAAAAAATTTGCAGCGATTGAAATCGCAGTTCACTAGGTCTTCTAGCATCTCGATGTGATCGTTCGGGTGTTAAGTAGGAAAATCATTAAACTGATTTTTGCGGGCCATAATTAGGAAGTCGGTATCAAGCTCAGAGCTTCTTGTATGGTTGTATGATAATCGAATTGCAGACCTATTGGAATAGGTTCTGCTGGGGTTAAGGTATTCGAGCATTAGCAATTCATGCTTTATCTCATTCTTTGGAGATTTAGTGTTTTGATCAGGGATTGCAGCCCCCAGATGATGAATAAGTTGGCTTGCTTCGTTGCTTTTATTTTTTATTGGTTTATATCAAAACTACTTCTTATTATCAGAATCAGTAAAGACGTACTTACATGCTTCCGGCTGATCGGTATCGATCGATGGCAATGGAAGGGTGTCGCCTGACAGTAGTGGACTCGCGTCGATCGATTCCGGATGCGCTCCGTCGATCGATTCTTGTTGTCCTGAATCCATATTCTCTCCTTTTAAGTACATGTGTCAAAGGGTCAAGGAAAGAATAATTTAGCAAACAGTAAAGTAAAAATCTAAACAATATTCTAAACGAAATATAATGGCAATAAGAAACAGTCCCCGACAACGGCGCCAAATTTGATGTGGGGTTTTATATCACTCTCAAATTAACCCTATTTCCCACTTTTACTCTCTCAAATAAGAGGTTCAGTGTAGTACTTAGGGATCGAATCCACAGAGACTCTAGGATTGCACAATAGACTTATTGCTGACGAATTAAAGCTAGATAAATGATAATAATACTAAATAAAGTGATTTCAAAACTGATTTGGTTTGTGAAGGTCAAGTTAAGGGATTAGACTTAGGGGGAATTCTTAGGTAGGATTAGGCGTTACAGAATAATAGATTGCTAGGGTTTTAATTAAGTATTGTTCTTGAACTCAAACCTCAGGGTTTAGGAGATCGCTCTCGCGCATCTCAGCTGAGTATCGATCAATGTCCATATGGTGGTATCGATCGATGCTCTTTCTAAACGGTATTTGTTTCACGGTTTGATGTGTTCTCTAAATTTCTAATTCAACTCTCGTTTGTTACCAGTTATTTAGATTGTTTAAGATAGATCCAGAGTCACAACCAGGCTCTCTCTTGTGCTACAGAACCCTAACTTCTAAGATTGAGGTGATAAAATTCAACTTAGCATTAAAATCAACTTAAACAAAGAACCAAAAAGATCACCCTAACAATTCTATTAAATCAACAAGACATTACTACCATTGAAGAACCCTAAATATAACAATGAATTACTTAGACATAGCTATAGAGAACATGATCAAAGTCTGAATAAATTGCATAAAATAAGTTGAGTAAAAAGATAAGGAGTTCAAAATCTTCTCAGTAATGAAAATCAGATCTCTCTCTCCAATAGATGTAGCAAGTTATACTACTCTCAGCTCTTAGAGCTTCTTTATAACTTAGAAGACAACTCCTTTCTTTTCTCTCTCACGGCCTCTTGAAACTAAGATAGAAAACCCTAATACATCGTCTAAATTTCGGCCAAGGGTTTGTCTTGCAAATGATGATACTTTTATGTGAAACTTGTAATTTCTCAGGTCTTTATTAATCTCACAGCCGACTTGGCCGTCGATCGACGCATAATATGTGACGTCGATCGATGCTTCATAAATAAATTGAATCCGACTCTGAGCATCCTAAATGCTCCAAAATAGCTCAAAAGCTCCAATTGCTTTCAATGAGTACCTACACCTGTAAATACTCTAAAACATAGTCTAGACACACAATAGAGCCTATCACATGGCCTGAAATTGGTAATAAATAGGCTATATCAAGCCTCTACACTGTCGTCGCTCATGTCAATTTCAGAATTGGTGAATCCTTCGACAACCATCACCGATGGAGACATCACAACTATTTTGCGCCTTTAAAAACATCACAAAATGTAGTATGTGGCTTTTGTGGCGAAAAAAATCTAAAAACAAAGTATTGAGCTTCTCCATTTTTTTGGCATATAAACGATAACCCTTGCTATTTCCTTGCCTTGAGACGAAGTGGTATGTGTTCGTATGTATGAAGAAGAAATAAAGATTGGAGGAGAATAGGAAAAGGAAGCGAAAGACGTGCATCAATGGTATCCGCAATTTCTTAAGTCATTTTTTAATATTTATATTAATAATAATTCTCAACATGTTACATGGATTGAATTGAGGGGTGATATAGCATTATTACATAAAGTACATGAACCGTAGATGAAAGTTAGGGATTTTAGCTATCAAATAAATTATATTTTTTTGATAGCTATAGGATGAATTTCCTTAAGATAAGAACCTTGAATATGTTTCTCAAAAACTGAGTTTTTTTTAAAAAGGTGTTATTATTTCATTTCTCTAGTTACACCTGGCCTTGGGAGCTGCAGCGCAGATTTTTCGCTTCAATAGACGATTGATCAAATATGATTTTCCAACATTAGGGTATCCAATTATTCCAGCTCTAACCTGCATATTACAGTTGAAATATAACCAACTCAAAAACTGATTTCATAAAATGTTGCAACAGAGAATAATGTTGGGGTCAAAATTGGTTACGACGGAATCAATGTCTAAAAGTTCTCGAATTTTTTTTTTAATAAAAAAAGAAAATATTAAAAGTGCGGGAAACTAAAACTAAAACTTCGTATAAATTCAAAAAATAATTATACAATAATTTGGGAAAGACCCTTGAGCAATAAAACGATCGAACGAGCCGCGTCCAACCCACCTGTCGACGAGTTGAATGAACCAAGTCCAACTTGCCCAACTCACCATCAGGCGAGTTGGAGCAGCTTCCCCAACTAGCCATCAGGCGAGTTGGATTTCTCTCATCAAATTTGCCATCAGGCTATTTGGATTGACCATGTCCAACTCTCCATCTCGCAAGTTGGATCAGCATCACCTGTCTTGGTCCCGACCTGTCTCTCATTTGAACCTTGACCACGCTGTCTTTATGATAAAAACCGTAAAGATTTGTTTTCTCGTATAAATTCAAATTGATCGTATAAAACGGCAATAGTTGACTTAACATGAAATTTGCACTGACAATACGAGTAATTTGAACTATTTATAAAACCAACCTCGTACCCAAGGTGTTCTTTCGAAGAAATCTAAAGAACGTTTAAGTCAAAAAAAGGCCCGAAAAGGTCTCAAAAGCGGCTAAAAGCCTATTTACGATTTTAGACAAAATTGAGCCTAATGATACTATGAAGGTTTATCTATTGTACACAGGAGAAGATAAATGTTACGTCTGGAAGATAAATGTTAAGTTTCAAGGGATAATCATGAAGATCAAAGAAAAATGTAATATTTCCGCAAAGCGATAAACTCGACTCGGGGCAGAAAATGAAAGAGAAAACCGCCTTAAGGAGGAGTATGTAAGGAACGCCGAGGTTAGTGGTGCAAGAAAAGAGAAAACACAACAAACTTGGAACTAAGAACAATTTAGGCAATTTTCCGTTTTCTATTTTTGACCTGCGACTCAACTAGGTTTACAAGTCTTAGGTGGTTAGAACTAAGGAACTCGCCAAAATCTCTTGCGGTCGAGGCTTAACATGTTGTAACGCTCATTCACAAATTCGAAATAAGATCTTCTTTGCTCTCTTTCGTTTTTATAGATTTATTATTTCGTCTGTTTTCACTATCTGATTGCTTGACGTTTGGCTTATCAGAAATCCGGGACCTCTGGGAAAGTTAGGGTCTCTTAACTTTCCTTATTTCACGGAAATCTATGGTGTGAATTTCAATTCCCATAATTTGGTGCTAGAAGGAGGGGGTACGGATCAATCTAACTCTCAGTCGAAAACACTTGATCAGACATGTCTACTGACGATCAGACCAACCAAAAAACTCGCGATGATGGAACTCTTGCTAAACAGGTCAAAACCCTAACAACGAGGACCCGAGCAGTTCTTCCTAGCGGAACCACTAGGGTTTGCGGGAGAAGACTTGACTTCACAACTCCGCTGGACAGGCCTGGAAACTCGCGGGGAAAATCCATCTAAACAAAATTCCAGCGAGACAACCCCTGCTCAGAAAAAAATTTGAAAACCCTTCCACCACTAGAGCATGGAACAGAGGAACACGAGGTCGAACATGTCGACTTGGATCCCAGCGATCAGTCCGATAATTCGGAAGAAGACGCTGAACGTGCATCCAATAAGGACAAGAAGCGGCACGGCTCAGGAAGACTCCATGTTTGACAAACCCATGACCGAATAAGAAGCACACATCTTCTAGGTAGAACATGAGAAGCTAGACGAAGAGCAGGCTCAGATCACTAAACGCCGACGAGGTCGAAAAACCGCTGCAGATGATCTCGAGATTCGTGAACTCCGTGAATACATCACGAAAACGGACGCGGAAGTAAGAGAGGTGAAATCTTAAATTCACCACGCTACTAGCGCCGCGTTTGAAATCGATCGACTGCTCGAGAAAAACAAAAAGATGTCGAGATAAATGACACACCCAAAATAGTAGAAATTATTTGGAAAAAATAAATGATGAGAATTTTGACAATGTAGAGCATCATGAGTCATAAAGAAATCTACATCCATAATAAAAAGATATGGAAAGAAATTAAAAAGATGATGTTGATGATGTTTTCTCATATATTATGTCAAGTGAGATAAATGAGAAAATCGAAGATCCAGAACCAAACTTTTTATGAATGTCAAAAGAGACATGACTGAAAAAATGGAAAGATGCAATACAAACCAAACTTGATTCTATTAATAAACGATAAGTATTTTGATCTATTGTACTCACACCTGCAGATGTGAGACCAGTTGAATACAAATGGTTTTTCGTTTGAAAGCAAAATGAGAAAAATGAGGTTACGAGATACGAAGCTCGTCTTATGGTCCAAGATTTTTCTAAAAGATTTGGAACTGATAATGAGGAAACATATTATCATGTTATGAATGCAATCACATTTAGATTCTTGACGAGTCTAGCCGCTGATAAAAATTTCGAGATGCGTCTCATGGATGTTGTTATAGCTTATTTGTATGGATCATTAGATACAAATATCTACATGAAAGTTCGTGATGGATTTAAAATTCCAGAAGCGTTAAGTTCCAAACCTAAAGAACTATATGCAATAAAAATTGCAAAGATCATTGTATGGGCTTAGGCAATCTGGACGTATGTGGTATAATCATCGCAGTGAGCATTTAACAAAAGAAGGATATGTGAAAGATCCTATATGCATATGTGCTTTCATCAAGAAAAAAACATCCAGATTTTTGATAATCGCAGTATATGTTGATAATTTTAATATTATTGGAACTTAAAAGAAAATACAAAAGACATCAAATTATCTAAAAGGAGAATTTGAGATACAAGATGCCGGAAAGAAAACTTTTTTGTTTTGGTCTACAAATTGACCGTTCTCAAAATGGTATATATGTGCATTAATCCACAAATATGAAAAGAGTGTTGAAACACTTTAACATAGATAAGTCGTCTCATCTTAGCACCCTGATGGTCGTTAGATCACTTAATGTTGAAAATGATCAATTTTGACCATCTACGGAAAATGAAGAGATACTTAGTCCTGAAGTACCATATCTAATTGCATTTGGAGCGCTGATGCACCTTGCAAATAGTACACGGCCTGATATTCATTTGTTGTTAATCTTTTGGCAAGATTCAACTCATCTTCCACACGAAGACATTGGAATGGAATTAAACATATCTTTCGTTACTTTCAAAGGACCATTGATTTAGGCTTGTTTTATCACAAATATTCAAAAAGTCAAATGGTTGGTTTTGCAAATGTAAGATATCTTTAAGATCCACACAAAGCCCGATCGCAAACAGGATATGTTTTCATGATTGGAGGAACTGCTATATCTTGGATTCTCAGAAACAAACATTTGTGGCCACCTCTTCAAATCATGCTGAGATCATCGCATTCCATGAAGCAAGTAAAGAATGTGTATGGCTAAGATCAATAAGCCGACATATTTGTTAAAGTAGTGGGAACGACAAAAATACAAAGCCAACTATTCTATATGAAGATAATGTGACATGTGTTTCTCAAACGAAGGAAGGATATATTAAAAGCGATAGAACGAAACATATACATCTGAAGTTCTTCTCTTACACTCAATAACTCGAGAAGAATAAAGAGACTAAAGTAAATATGTTCGATCATGCGACAATGTAACCTACCTCTTCACAAAATCACTTCCTACCTTAGTATTCAGAAAACATGTCCATAACATCGGAATGTGTCATCAGAATGACCTATGACTGCTCATTCGAGAGAGAGCTTAGGTGATTGTACTCTTTTTACCTTACTATGATTTTTCCCACTGGATTTTCCTAGAAAAGTTTTTAACTAGGCAAGAAAGACGTTAAGCAAGATATGATAGTAACTCTGGTCTCCAATGGGAGTGTTATAAACGTGATGAAAAGCAATGTCAAGAATATATGCACCGAAACTTGACATTCACGTGTGAGTATAATTTATGTGGAGCCACGGTCACTATGAATGCACAATAATTTTAACTTTTACTTCTATATAAACGAACGAATTCGTTCGATTGTAAACACACCATCTCTTCCTCCTCTTATAATACATTATCTCTCATCATTTCTTTTTATATCAGTATTATCTCTTTATGCGGGTATAAAATTTTATACTTCCAAATATTTGCTGATATAATAAAATTTTAAGTATTTTTATAACATTTTATACTCGATTATATTTTTGTAGATAGATTTCTTACAAACCAATTCTCTTATTTAAAGTATAGCAATTCATAAACTTAAAAAAAAAAACTCTTTTTCGCTTCGTTGACGTTACTAGGAATGTCTGCAACCTCACATATGTGTTAATGAGATTCTGTTCCACCTTAGTAGGTATGAATTCAACGATTGAGTTAGACACAACCAAATAAAACATATATGAATTGAGTAAGTAGTTTAACGATTATTCCATATTTGTAATTCATTTTAATAGAATAGATGGTACTATATTGGTAGATTCACGATTGATTTTGTATTCTTGTTGTAAAACTTTTGTGATATTAGTATATTGATTTGCAATGAAAAAAAAAAGAAATTACAATTTGGGTTAATAATAATTGAAAATTTCAGGTTGTTAAAAATATATTAATTTTTGAAGCGGAAGAAAAACTCTTTAACTTTTTAATGTTTTAAACTCCCAACTTACAAACCGTTAATATATGTCACTCTTTGTTTATAATTACGTCTATTTTGGAAGAAAAACAATTAAAAAATTAGTTGATGGATTTTATCACTAAGATTTTGTAAAATAATTTGTAAAAGTTTGTAAAATTTGATAAAAATATTAAATCAAAAAATAGATAAAATTTTATAAATTATTTATACAAGTTTGTAAAATTGGTTATAAATTTTCATAAACAATATATAAGAGGTTACAAAGGCATATAAAGTTATTTATATAACATTATTAATTACTTATAAAATATAATAAAATCAATTGTTACGGTTCAAGCAATATAGAATAAGTGTAACTTAAAGTTTATAATATTCTTTATAAGAAATTTTAATCATTTATAAGAACTTATAAAATATTTATGAGGACTTATAATTTTTTTATAAAAGTTATAAAATAATGTATAATGCTTATAACGATTTATAAATGCTTATAAATCATTTATAAAAGTTGATATGTAGAAATTTTGAACGCTTATAAATCATTGATAAAAGTCTTATTAATTATTTTTAAAATTTTTATAAAATATTATAAATCTTATAAAATTGATAAAATAATATATAAAATTTTAAAAACTAATTAAAAAGGTTTATAAATTGGTTATAAATGCTTTAAACAATGTATAAATGATTTTAAAATTTCCTTTTTTATTTTATAAACATTTATCTTATTTTACAAGTTCTTATAATTTATTTTATAAACTTTTAGTGATAAAACCCATAACCTATAATCCCATAAATGTTTTCCATCTAAAAGAGATAGAATTATAGATGAAGTGTAACATATTTTAAAGGTTTGCAACTTAAAAATTTTAGATATTCAAATTTAGTTGAGAAATTATCTTATGATCCTCTTAAAAAATTGGAGGGTTTAGTTGCAAATTAAGATTTTGGTAGGAAATATATTAGACATCGATAAGGGTTTTACGAAAGTCAGCGTTGACTCTTTGTCTACATAAATTATAAAAAGTAAATACTTTAAAAAAAAAAAAGCAAACGTCAGATAGAATTAGAAGATGTTTTTTTTTCTTGGACACAAGAATTAGAAGATGGGTAAGAGAAAAATCTAACAGTGGAATCCTATTGGTCACCTTATCCAAACTCAATCCAACAAATTCTAGCTTCTCATTTCACAATATTATCCTCTCTCTCTCTCTTCAACATCTCCACTAATCAATTTACTCATTACAGAACAAACGAACACCCCAAGAAAAGATGGCCACTCAAGCCGCAGGAATCTTCAGCTCCGCCATAGCAACCACCGCAACCTCCAGCGTAAATAAACTCCTCTTTTTCCCAACAGCCCACCGTCCCAGATCCCTCTCCTTCACCAAAACCGCAATCCGCGCCGAGAAAACAGATGCCGCCGCCGCTCCTGCCGCCGCTGTGAAAGAAGAAGCTCCGGTAGGATTCACTCCGCCGCAGCTAGACCCAAACACACCGTCTCCGATATTCGCGGGAAGCACCGGTGGTCTTCTCCGTAAAGCTCAGGTGGAAGAGTTCTACGTTATTACATGGAACTCACCGAAAGAACAGATCTTTGAGATGCCGACAGGAGGTGCAGCGATCATGAGAGAAGGTCCTAACTTGCTGAAGCTAGCTAGGAAAGAACAGTGCTTGGCTTTGGGGACAAGGCTTAGATCCAAGTACAAGATCAACTACCAGTTTTACAGGGTTTTCCCTAACGGTGAGGTTCAGTATCTTCATCCCAAAGATGGAGTTTATCCGGAGAAGGCCAATCCGGGAAGAGAAGGTGTTGGTCAAAACATGAGGTCTATTGGCAAAAATGTTAGTCCCATTGAAGTTAAGTTCACTGGGAAACAAAGTTATGATTTGTAAGTTGTGTAAACAAAAGATATGTGAAAAACAAACCCAAATCATGTGGACATGACTTTGTTTACTTTAGTAAAATTTGCCTTGTATTGTATTTTGTTGTTGTTGCTCTATTTATCCGTTTATATGAGTCTTGTTTCTGAATAAATTTATATGAAGCTCTTACAACAACATATAGATTAAGGACAAGAGCTATCAAAACTTACGTTGTATGCCAAAGATGTTTCTAAAGAAACGATCAACCATGTGCTATTTTGAATGTTCATGTGCTAAAGCTTGATTCCTTTCTAGATTTTGTGAATAATTTGGATGTCAAGAAACTAAATTTTATTCAGTGAATGAAGTGATCATCCTAAGAAGATGCTAACTTAGGAGTTCAAGTAGATTGACTGTCTGATGTTAATTTTTAATGGAGTTTGCGTTATTATCGTACTCTATTTTGTTTGTTGTTCTATTTATCATGTGAATCTTGTTGTGGTAATTCTTAATAAGTTTATATGAAGCTGTTCCAACAACAAAGAGACTAAAGAAGAGAGGTATCATAACTTACGAAAGATGTTGCGTCTCTAAAGAAATAATTTACCCATGTCCTATTTAAATGTCTCTAAAGATATATGGAGATTTGTCAATTTGCACTAATTTGGCAACTTTGTTTACTTTTTGTTGGAGATCCACATGTCTCCATAAATAAGATTTGTTGGGAAGCGTTTAGTGTTAAGGGGAATAGCGTACCTGCGGAAAATGGCTTCACTGGTATTTTTTATAAGAAGTACTGGTATATTGTGAGTCCTAAACTTACGGACGAGGTGCTTAACTTTTAACATAGCGATTATGTTGGTGGGTTGGAGCCATACTCAGATTAGTCTACTCCCTAAAGTTGTTAATCCTAACAAAAATGAAAGATATGCTGCATATCAGTCTTTGCTCGGATCATCTCTAAAATTCTTTCAAAAAGACTGAAAACCGGTGTCGTCTGACATAGTTTCAGATACTTAAGGTACATTTGTGGGTGGCAGATTTATCATGGTAAATGTTGTGATTGCTCATGAGTTGGTTCATGGGCTTCGTACGGTTGATTCTTTAGTTAAGGTCTTTATGGCGGTTAAGACCGATATGTTGAAGGGTAGCGACTGTGTAGAGTGGTGTTCATTGGGGAATCTTCTGGAGAAGTGGGTTTTGACAGAGTATGGATTAGGTGGATTATTGCATGTATCTCATAAGTATTGTATACATTCTTTTTGAATGGTCGGGCTCATGAATTATACATTATGAATGGGGCATTCGGCAAGGTGATCCTATGTCACCTTTTCTGTTCATACCATGCGCAGAAGCACTGGTTAACACTTTGAATCACTCTGAGTCATTGGGCAAGCTGCACGGTATTCAGTTTGGTGATGATGGACCGTTGGTGCATCATCTGCTCTTCGCAAACGATAGTTTGCTCCTATGCAAAGCTGATGCTTGGAGAGTGCAAAGATTATTTGGTTCTTAAAGCACTATAGTGATGTGTCTGAACAGTGTATTAATCACAAGAAATCTTTGATAATTTTTGGAAGACATGTTCTAGAGAGTGAGAAATCAGAGGTGAAAAGAGTATTGTTGATTGAGAATGAGGGTGGAGAAGGTACTTATCTTGGTCTTCCTAAATGCTTCAAAGGATCAAAGATTGAGTTGTTAAATTTCATCAAAGAAAGACTCCAGAGTAGGCTTTAACGGATGGTGTGCTCAGTCCCTGTCACAAGGGGGCAAAGAAGTGCTCATTAATTTTATCGATTTATGCTTTCCAGCTTCTGAATATACTATTGCTAAACTTACCAATGTAATAACTTAATTTTATTGTAGCAGTGGCAATAAGAGGAAAATAATATTGTGGGTTGCCTAGCAAAAGTTGTGCCGAACAAAAGATAAAGGAGGGCTTGGGTTTCATGATATTGCATGGTTAGATCAAGCGCTCTTAGGAAAGCAAGCATGGTGCATCTAGTCTCGGTTGGAATCTCTTGTTGATCATGTGCTGAAGAGAAGGTACTTCCGTAATTCATCCTTCATGGAGGGTGGTCTTGGGTCTCGTCCCTCTTTTGTGTGGATTAGATTACTACACGGATGTAGCTTGTTATCTAAAGGGATGGTGCGTCATGTAAGTAATGGCAGAGATACTAATGTATGGTCAGAAAAAGGATCGTGGATGGGGATCTTAAATTCCCAATGTACTGTGAAGATAGTATTATTAACCTTACGCTGAAAATTTTGGATCTTCTCATTGAGAATACGTTAATGTGGGATGAAGGTTTAGTTCGAAGAACTTTTGTTCCGCAGGATGCTGAATTGTTTTGCAGTTGAAGCCGATGATTACTCAATGTGATTCCGTCAAATGGGGATTTACAAAAAGTGGAATCTATTAGAGTAGTTGGTTAAGGGCTCTGAAATTTTCAATTTATCATCAATCTATTTATGATGTAAACCACTTGGTTATTCTTGATTTAGTGTTGTTAATCATTGTATATATAACTTTGTTGTAACAAACTTTATCATTAATGAGATATGTGTGTTTACATTAAATTCACTAATATGGTATCAGAGCCTTTGCGTGCCTTCATAAACATCATTACCAATATCTTTGTTCCCCAAAATTAATCTGAAGTTAAATATATTAAGGTTTGGCGTGATGCGGAAAAGGTGGAGATTGATGCTATAACACAAAATCATTCTTGGACTACTACAACTCTACCACCAAATAAAAAGGCCATCGGTTGCAAATGGGTCTTCACGATCAAATACAATGCGGATGGTACGGTTGAGAGATGTAAAGGGAGACTAGTTGCAAAAGGCTACTCACAGCAATAAGGCTTGGATTATGAAGAAACCTTCTCACCAGTTGCAAAACATAACTCAATGAGGTTACTTCTTTTACTTGCTAGTAAGATGAACTGGTATGTGAGTCAGCTAGATATCTCCAATGCATTTTTGAATGGAGACTTGGATGAAGAGATCTTTATGAAGGTACCCCTGGTTATACTGATCTTACGGGTGAAGCCTTACCACCTAATTCAGTTTCTCCATTTATGGTCTCAAACAAGCTTCGAGACAGTCGTTTCTTAAGCTTTCATCTACTTTGGTTGGTATGGGTTTCTCTAAATCTCATGGAGACCATACTTTGTTCATTCGGTTTACTGATGGGATCATTCTTGGAGTGCTAGTATATGTTGATGATATACTCATTGTGAGTAACAATGATGTTGCAGTGTTGGTGTTTAAAGAAAGGTTGAAGCAGCATGTCAAGTGACGAGATCTAGGCCAAGCTAAATGTTTTTTAGGTTTGGAGATTGCTCGTTCTTCTGCTGGTATATCGGTTTGTCAGAGGAAATATATTCTGGAGTTACTTTCCACTACTGGTTTCCTTGACAGTAAACCTTTTATGGTGCTAATGGATCCAGACATAAAGTTCTCTAAGATGATGGTATTCCCCTTTCGGATCCTTCTTCTTACAGAAAGCTTATTGGGAAGCTCGTGTATCTTCATACTACAAGACCTGATATCTCTTTTGCAGTAAACACTCTTTTTTCAATTCTCTCATGATCCTCGAGACATCCATCTCCAAGCAGTCCATAAGCTACTTCGTTACTTGAAAGGGATTGTTGGTCAGGGTTTGTTTTATCATGCAGATGATTGTTTTGACTTGAGAGGCTTTGCTTATGCTGACTGGGGTTCTTGCAGAGATACACGAAGGTCGATTACTGGTTACTGCATATTTATTGGTAACTCTTTGGTTTCATGGCGATCAAAGAAACAATACTTCATTTCATGTAGTACTGCTGAAGCAGAGTTTCGTGCAATGATTGTTGCTACTAAGGAGATGATTTGGTTATCTCGGTTATTGGTGGATATGAAAGTTTCATTTCGACCTCCTGCTTGCTACAAGACTAGGGAATTCATTGAGAATGGTTTTCTTAAGAAAATGTATGTGAAGTCAGGTAATCAACTAACTGATCCTTTCAGCAAGGCTCTATTTGGAAGATTTTTTTTTGGATAAACCCTATCGGCTGATCCGGTTGGCCTCGGTAGGAACACACTTAATGCTACAGAATGGACTGGCTACCACACTACCTGTCCCGAGTTTGGAATACCTTCCGACTAATGCCATAGGGGGGTGAACTGATCATCTGTTACGATCCATCATGTAAACCATTTGGGCCAAAGCCAAAACCCAGACTGGCCAAGTAGTGATAATTTAGTTCCCAATGGTAATCAAACCCATGGCTGATGTGGATGCACACCAAACTCCAAGAGATTACCACTAGACTACCGTCACTTGTGAAGTAATATCTGGAAGATTAAAGCTCCAACCAAGTTGAAGCACTTTTTGTGGAGTTTTATCAGGAGCTGAAGAGACTGTTATCTCGGAATAATCAGTTAGATACTACTTGTGCTATGGGACTGAATCTATTTGTCACCTCTCGTTTCACTGTCCGGTAAAGTGTATACAGGCCTCAATGGGTCTTTGAAGTAGATACATAATTATAACTATATCGGCCCAATATTTGCTTCCAAAGCACTGCGTTTTCAAAAGTCACATTGGAGTTAGTTTGTATTCGGTTTCTAGCTAAACTCCAAACCAAAATTATTTAATTTCGGTTTTGTTTTTTAATTTACGGTTCTCATTTCTCAGACTCATTAAATAGGAGAATAGACGTTTCCTTAAACCTCAAACCTTAAAGCAAAGTCGTGTGCAACGTAACGATGGAATTGGAGGCTCCAAGCCCCAAGCGAGCTCGAGATGATGATGTAACCTCCTCCATCCTAAACCCTAATTCCCTTCCAACCTCCACTCAAGACCACTCCGATTTGGTTGTCTCTTCTTTACTCTCCTCACTGCACTCTTCGCCGTCCTTCCCCTCCTCGCCGCTCTCAATCGGCCGTTCCTTCGATCGAGCTTTCGATAAAGCTCTCGCCTTCGATCAGGATCGCCTCGTCGATCGTACTGTCGAACTCGCCTCTCTTCTTCTCGAGTCCACTAAACGGTGTTTCCGTAAGCGAGCCTCCCTTCACAATTCCATTTCCTGGTCCTTCCCTCAAGAACTCACCATTAAGGTCCGTGTGGTTTCTCAGTGTTTGAATCGTAGATGTTATGTGAATCGATTGTGATTATGTTTAACCTTGTTTAATGGTGTTTGAATATAACGCTTGATCATATTAGTAACTGTATAAATCTTAGAATGTTACGTGAATCCATTCTGAGTATATTTATCTAGAGAGACTAAAGCTTGTTGTTTGTCTCTCAGGTGTTTTCGATGCTTGATACAAAGTCTCTCATGCAAGCTATGGCATGCTGCACCATGTTCCACAAGTGTGCCATGGACCCTTTATGCTACTCTCACATCGACTTGAAAGACCAAAACGTCGATGATGAAGTGGTGCGTACCATGATGCATCGGGCTGGTAACAAACTCAGGTGATGATGTATACATTCATTCATTCGCAGATTCTGCTAGTTCCTAGTTTTGTTGAACTTGGTTTGTTTTTCATGTATGCAGGTCCCTTGAGCTTGGTCATGTTCCCTCCCCAGAAAGATATACAATGTCTCTGCTGACAGATTCTTGTCTTGACCCATTATTTGATAATCATTCTTTCATTGGGTATTGGCTTCAATATCCATTTCAATTTATTAGTATCAGTCAAAGTTTCCAGCCTGAACCTTCCTTGATGTTGTCTTATGCTTCAAAACCTGCATTTGAATAGAGTAATCTCTATCTACATGTTTCTTGCTTGACTACTTTATTTGTTTGTTCTAATTTGGTATAATCTTTACCTATTCAACTAGAAATCACTTGAGGAGCCTACACCTTTACCATCTTGAATCTGTGTATGAAGATTCCGGTATTGCTGCCTTGTCAGCGTGTTCAAATATCACTGATTTCAAGATTGTTGGACTGTAAGTTGCATCCTGCCTCTTGCGTAACATTATCCCATTCAGGAATTGTCTTAACTCCTTGTCCATATGCCAGGGGCTTCTCTCACTATTTATTCGAGTCGCTCATACATACACCATGTAACAGGATAGAGCATCTGTTCTTAGAGGCCCGTGGTTCTCATTGTAAAGCGTTTCCACCTCTTAAAACTTTTCTTTTGTTTTACTCTCTCAGGCTTACTTACTTATTGTGCAACAGGTGGAACAGTAGGAAATGCACGTTTGGTAGAGCTCGTGACCAGCATCCCAAACTTAACCTCGCTAACGCTCATAGGTTTTCGAGTAGATGATGCAACGGCCCTAATTTTTATCAAGGTACGGCTCCTTTACTTTTGTGGTATATCTTCTTCTATAAAATCTTACAGAGCCTAAGACTTTTTGGATGCTTTTTCAGAGATCTCGTAAACTTAAGCACATGAATCTGTCTGGAACATCCCGAATCAAGGGTCACTTTTTGAGGTTCATATTTTGCCTTAAGAACAAAACGTTAATAGCTCAATTTCCTGTTAAGTCTTCATATGCAAAATATATAATGGCTGAAACTTTCTTTTGATGTAAGTGACTTGGGACATAGCTTCAAAGACAGTCCCCTCGAGACTCTAATATTGCGCCATTGCACTTCTCTAAGGGAGGTAAAGATCATCAAAATAATAAAAGGTTTTAGGTTGTTGCTGCATCAACAGTCATAATCTCTCACACACACACACACTTAACCTTGGACTCATTTCAGAAAGAAGTGATGCAGTTTCTGAACTCGCTAATCACAGGAAACTTGAGATTCATTCGACACATTGTAAGTTGGTATAATAATTGACATATGACTTAGCATAACGGGTTTGTTTACTCATAATCACCTGTTTTCTCCTGCACCAGGATATATCAAACATCAGTGGCTTAGTTTGTAATGGTGGCACAGTATCGGACAAACCAAAGTAACTCACTCTGCTTAAATTTGCTTCTTTTCATTTTACATCAACAATTTATTTATAATTATTGTTTTTTGTGTTTTTTTTCTTTATAGCTTTCCTCTGGAGAAGCTGAAAGAAGAAAGATCAAATGTCAAATTCGTGGCAGATTTTGATTCTTCATTATTAAGGTTCATTTATTTTGTTTTTAAATTATGCTTTTCAACAACAAATAAATCAAAGTAATTGAATTAACAAATCAGTGTGTGTTTGTAAATTTCAGTTCAGAAAGACTTATGCACGGCATTTCTTACTTAATGGATGATGATGATGGTGGTGGTGATGATGATGATGATGATGATGATGATGGTGGTGGTGATGATGATGATGATGGTGGTGGTGATGATGATGATGATGATGGTGGTGGTGATGATGATGATGATGATGAATGAATTGAGAGCGATGATTATATGGCAGACTTTGTTGTCGATCAAGCATATTAGACGTTGTTAGTTGTTAACACCCAAGCCCCTCCATCCATAATATTTTATTGAAGTTTTTTCTTTTGTCAACTGAAGCTTTTAAAACAGAAATTAATACGTAATAATAAGTTAATATATGGGTGTTCAAAATTTTAAATACTTATGCATCTCTCAAGTTTTAAGATATACTAGAAATTGATGGATTTATGTTTTTTTAGTAAATTTTTGTTATGTATAAATAGTATAATCTATGTTTATAATTTCATGTATTATATAGTTGTTTAATATGACATAACCTAATACTTAAATTATAGAGTAATACCCTAAGATAACCCTAAGTAATTTCATGTATTTTAGTTTTTTGCTTGTGTATGTTTTTTTATAAAATTAAATTATATTTATGAAAATTGTATTTGAGATGTTTTGATAGTTTTTTTTGCTGTAAATGATAACAACATTTAAATTTCCAATCTGTTATATAAGACATTACATAGTCTTAATTTTCCATTTCCCAACCTGTTATATAAATACTTTTCATGGATTCTTAATAAACTGTTTATATTATACTTGTTAGAATGAGTAATTTGAATTCCTTGTATTTTCATTATAATAAAATTCATTTGATTTTAATTTATTGGCTTTAATATCTTATTCTATTTAGGATTGTATATATATGAAATTATTTTATGTTTTATTTATTAGAACATTGTTATTTGGTCTAAATTATATGCTTCACATAGAAATCTGAGGAAATTCTTTTGAAACCTTCCCCGTTACAATTTTCTCATAAGCATAAACTTATGTGATTGAGTATTTTAGTATTAGAACTAATAGTGTTTTTAGTTATATAGTATATGTAGCATCCCTGGTCGTAGAATGATTGGTGGGATAGATTTGGAACGAGAGAACGAGCAAGCTGATCAAAAGACTTCAACGCAAGTGTCCCAAGGTCTGGATAGAAGAGTAACATGATCTAGGAGCTTCACATAAGTCCTAGACATTTCAATAAAAACGTGGATGTCTTGATTCAGATCATGAGAGATGATTATGAACAAGATATGGCGAAAGAATGATCGGAATGATCATGAGTGATTAAATCAGGTTGACAATGGACTAAGGGACTTAGCCATAAGTATTAGGCTAAAGTAAAGGAGCTGAGCGAGCTGTAGTAGCTTAGTTACCAACTGAACACTAGCTGAACACTCAGTGATCAGATTATACTAGCTAAAGTACTAGCTGAGCTAGCTGGCTGAGCTGGCGAGTAGCTCAACTTAGCTGACCAAGCTGGTTGGCTACTGACCTATCTGGGTGCTCTGACACTGTGGGTTGACAGTGAGGCAGGTCAGGGGCGGTTCGGTAATTGTCAGACCCAATGGGTGCAATCTGGACCATTGATTTAATCAATTGGCTAGGATTGTTGGCGAAAGGATGCAACCCGTAGAAAGTAAACTACTCTTTCTCCTATAAAAGGAAGAAAATTTCTTGAGTTTTCAGGCACGCCAGGTCTTCCTTCTACACCCTGAAACACAAGGAAAACACAAAGAGAAAAGGAAAATGGTCGAATTCAACAATCCAAGACGAAGATGCGTTTGAAGGCAAAAAGAGACTATTTTATGGGCGATCAAGTGGGAATTTTAAATGATCCTCTGCTGTGTTATGATCCTTGTTGACAACACCCATTGCCTTCTCTAGAGCTTTAGAACACACGCAACTTACGAGGAGGAAATAGAGAAGGCTGGACTTCATTTTCTATGGTCGAGACAACCTTAAAGGCGAATGTCCGTGGAGAGGCAATATCATGGGAGTTTAAAGGAAGAGATGTACGACCCATGGATCTATCTTATCATTACTGGAAATACATGATAAGACTCGCTAAAGGCGTGTGTAAGAAGAGCATGGTCGATCATGATAAAGGAAAGACACAAGATCACCATCATTTGTAAGGTAACCAGTTTAAAGATTACTTCTCGGATTGTGAAAACATCTTTTGTAGGAATGATCATGGCCAAGCATGATACACTCCTGGAATACAATATATTGTGATGTGATCTAAAGATTCAAGACTTGAAGAATGGTCAGGATCATGGTTGGTCTAACTAGATCATATCGGTTGATGGTTGGATGCAATGCATCGGCCAGATCTTAAGGAGTGAGAAACATAAACTAGGTTTTTGTTGATCACGGCTTGACCCATCAGGATGTGATCTATGGTTCGGTCTGAATTTTCACGGTCATGGGTAAAAGGCGGAGATTTGTGAACTTTCACCAAGGTGGTTAATGAAAATTAGCCGAGTAAACGAAAACTTTTGTAAGATAGGTTTAATGGCCGCATGGCCTAAGGGGGCTGACGATGGCTCACACTATCAACCATAATCTGGATTTGAATTTATGGTATGATGAGTGTCCTAGCCAAAAGTCACGTATGACTTGGGAGGATGCGACTTGCATCATTATGGATCAAGAGAAGACAAAGGCCACATAAGGAATGGTTATCGAGCCATAATCCACAGGTGATCCGGATCGATGATCTTGTCTTTCTTATAAATCAAGGACGTGGAACTAAGACATAGTGACCATAAGGAGTGCTAGATATAAATCTTGGTGTTGGTAAAATATGTGCAAGGGATTGGCTAAGAGCCATGAGGAAGGGTACGACTAGCACTATGTGGTGCATACCATAAGTATTAAGCCTATGCGTGTTTATACAACGAAGGCCGAGTATGATCTGATTATAGTTGAGTATGGAAGACCTGATCCATGGATGATGGATCAAAGGTTCAGATCTAACTTGATTAGAGATACATCGGTTCTGAAGACAAGGCTGATCGGGCTTGTTGGAATGTTATTTCCATGGTCGATCAAGTAAGAGAGAAAACTCATCGGATCCAAGCCATGTGGGGGTGGTTGGTTAGTTGACTTAGGATTTGATGGGCATTGTTAGTCCATAAGATGAACTTGTTATCATATCCTATGGGAAAAAAGTATTTTGGATAATGCATGAGTCAAGAAGAGGCTAGATGCATATCCTTAGCGAATGAAGACTTCTCAAAGGTTACTTAGTCTGTGGGGATGGTTGGTTGAATGGATAAGTACCAAAGGGAATGGTTTCTGTATGTACAAGGAGATGAAAATAAGTTCATGGCAGCTGGTCGAGGTGTAAAGGAGTTGGAAAAAGTATGTAGCAGCTGGGAACAGTTCGATTTTAGCTCAGCTCAAGTGTGTCAGCTCGATCAACTAGATGTACTAGCTTTCTCAGCTTTCTTTACTAGACCGATGAGCTAACAAGCTCCGTGGTTGTGGCAAAGGTAAGATCTAGCAATACTTGCATAGACCTAGAAATAATGGCTTAGGGCAATGGAACCTCAAAATTAGTATGGCTTGAGTCGAGTTAATGATCGATCTATAAGCTTAATGGTAATTAGGTGAACTAACCAAATCACAAGCAATTAAACTGTCTAAGTGCTTGATCCTAACAAGATCAAGGATGGATAAAAGATATTACGCTGCGTAAAGATAGAATGATCTAAGCTAGAAACTGACTAAGGGAGTCTTTAGCTAAGATCCAAAACAACCCGACAAAATTAAATAAGATAGGTTATAAATAAAAGGGAAAAAACTAGTTTAACCTTTATTTATCAATTAATTACTAGTATAACTCTAATTTTATTTTAATTAATTACTAGTTTGTTTTTCATACCTAATTTACACATATTTTCTTTGTTAACAAAAAAAAGTAATTACGAAAATGTCATTAAAGAATTTTTGAAATATTTACGATTTTGCCACCAATAAACTTATTCTGTTCACGTTTTTATGTAACCACAAACTTAATTATATTCTTCTTTAGCCACAGATTTACTTAAAATTTTACAGACTTAGTAAAATTTTCACAGATTTATTATAACAATTTTGTCACGTTTGACCACAAATTTATTAAACTTTGACAGATTTAATTAGAAATTGTTAGATTTAATTTATTTGGCCACATCTTTACTTAATTTGAACAGATTTATGTAAGATTTGATAGATTTATTTTTTCTTTAGCCACAAATTTACTTGATTTTGGCATATTTATTTTTTATTTGGCTGATTTATTATTATTTAGCCACAAACTTACTTAATTTTGATAGATTTAATTAAGATTTGAGAGATTTATATTTTATTTGACCACTGATTTGATACAATTTGACAGATTAACTTTAATTTAAGCGACAAATATATTTGTAATTTGGCCACAGATTTTCTTTTAATTCTCCTTAACCGGAATGGTTATTGCAAACCGGATTAAACCCTTTAATTCGAATTTTTTTTCATTACCAGTAGTTTAAATTGATTTAACCCAAAATGTTTCAGACCAACCATAATTTGAATCAACAACATGTAAACCAAATATATTTAATTAAACCAAACCAAACAAAGAAAAGCCCTAATCCACAAATCCCTCACACGTGATTACCTTGTTTTATCTGTCGACGTCAACTGCCTTCTTCATGACCATGTCAATGGTGTTTTCAGGTTGACACTTATTTCTTTTGGTCTTCTCTCATGGTGCAAATAAAAATTGTTTGTGGTCATTGGATTTCTAGTAAAAACAAATGGTTATTTGGTTTTGACAAAAGAACGAAGAGTAAAGCTATAACCGTAGACGACAAAACTAATTATGAAGATTTTGTTCATATGGTGATCAAAGAGTACAAGGATAATGAGCAGATTAATTACGACGTGGAACCCATGACCAAGAGATCCACCAAGAGTGAAAACATCAGCAGTCTGTCTCTATAGCCTTGAACTTGGCTTTGTTCAATGGTTTCACTAACAGCAAAATTATATAGTTGCATTCATTCATGAAAGCTTGCAGATGGGTGTATCATAATAACATTCCATTAGAAGAAAAAAGGATCTTATGGTTGTATGTGTTTTACTAAGGATAAGGTTTTCATGTATAGCACATAAAGATAGCTATGTAATACTATTTCTATGAGTTTTTAGACACTTGAAAAATAATATTATAACTAGAGCTAGACCCGCTCACCGAGCTGGACCCGCTCACCGAGCGGGTGTTAATTTAAATTTTGTTTCATGAAATATATATATGTTTTTATATGATGATATACTATATATAAAAAATATACTATATATCTTGACTAATTAGAAATAAATAAAAAGTCAACGAACGTAATATGGTTATTCATTTGTAAATGTCAATTGTATAATAAAATTTATATCCCGATAAAAATAATGTCATTTGTTTACATATGAGTTTTTGTTAATTAATAAAAGAATTAGTTTGAATATTTTTAACAAAAGTGTAATATTACTTCTATATTATTCATATATCTTATTAAAACTTAGCACATGAAATATATAAAATAAATTTTTACTTTTATTTTTATATTTTGTTTAATGATATTTTTAAACATATAGGTTATTTGAATACTTTTAGGTTCATATGAACCTACCCGGATGTTTTATTTATATATTATATATCTAGACTAATATATCTAGACTAAATTTTTAGGTTCATAGGTTATTTGATATGAACTTTTCGGTTTAAAAATGAGAAAAAACAAACAACATACCTTGATCTTAGAGATATATTATAGGAAAGATGAGAGGTTTTTGAGTTTGTTTTGTGAGAAATGTAGATGGAGAGTTATATAGAAAAGAAAAGTGTAAAAGTGTGCTGATTAAGCATTCTTTGAAATATTCTAGATAAACAAAATTATTACTAAATATTTTGAAAATCGTGTATTATATATATTTAAATTAGATATTGCTATATTTTAGTTCTTGACCAAAATAGTTAATAAAGATAAGAATAAGAATATTCAATGAGTATACTTAAAATCTTTATGCAATATTGCTAACACCAATATTTGGTAAGATAATAAACTCCTCACCATCATGTATATAACTGTTTTATTCCTACGAATTATATATAAGAAAATCACTAATCACTAATATAGTTTGAAAAACTATATGGCATTATAATAATGATTTATTCAAGTTGTGAATATTATATATAGTTGGTTAAACCTCGGTTGATGTAAAACCAAATATTATGTTAGGGTATTTATATAGTTAGCTTAAATCTCGTTTTTTAGTTAGGTCAAATTGTATAAGATTTTGCCTGATGGAGAGGTTACAAATGAATTGAGTATATATTCTTTATAATATTATTGATAATATTTAGATATATAAAAGTCTAAATTTAATTTGGAATGTAGTATATTATGAGAATCAAGTTTGAATAGAATTTCCATAATATTATAGTTGACGTCGGTTTGGTTTGAAAAAAAAAAGAATCGTTTGATTTTAGGAAATACAAAACAGAAATTGCTTAATTTTCATATTTTATTAATTCGATATTTTATTAATTTGAGTTTGATTTGATTTCAAAGGAATAATCACTTGTTTTTAGGAAACAAAAAAATTCCCAAAAAATTAGATATATTTTCGGATTGGTTTGGTTTGATTCGTGATTCACATTAGACCGGTTTAATGGCAATTCAGATAATTCGAAAATAAAACAGATAACCAAGGCAATCAATTATTTTCCTTGTTTCCAAACACTATTAATTAGCAAAGAAAACAAATTAAATCCGAATTTGTTGCAACATTTATTGTATATTTAATGAATTAATGAAAGTTATTTTTGAAATAAACTAAGAAAAGGAAATATGATAATTAATCGGATAA
The DNA here is from genome assembly GCA_905132765.1 of Moricandia arvensis. Taxonomy (NCBI): domain Eukaryota; kingdom Viridiplantae; phylum Streptophyta; class Magnoliopsida; order Brassicales; family Brassicaceae; genus Moricandia; species Moricandia arvensis. The sequence continues at coordinate 49,080 of CAJHQP010002181.1, forward strand.
GACAACTTCCTAATTAATAGCTTCATTTAAATCATTCCTGTAATAACTCGAGAAATTTAAAGCATTCTCATTTTGTACTTCTGTTTTAATAATATAAATAAATACCAAAAATAACCATACTTTAATACCATTTACAATTCTTTTTTATTATTATATGTAATAATTATATTAATTAATAAGGTAAACATAGATAAAAATAAATAAAAAAGCACATTGGAAATTTATTTATATAAAATAGAGTTTCTCTCCTTCTTAGGCTATCCACGTCCCTTGCCACGTCATAAACTCGAGTAAGGAGAAACTGCCACGCGTTTCTCTCTTATAAAAAAATTCTCGCTTTGATTAGATTTTCTAATGGGTTTTACGAGTTAATTATTTGTGGGCTTGACTTTGATTTGGTCTGAAAAACAATAAAAAACTTAGCCCATTAGTAGACTTTACCTTTAGACGAGAAGCCGTCATTGATTTTTAGAGTTCATCGATTCCTGCAAACCCTGGACAGGTCAACCAATATTAGAGGTTTTGAAAGGTCGTACGTGTCTTTATGAGCAATTTTGTCATTTCGTATTCGATTCTTCTCTTCTAACCTGTAACGAGTTGCATTAATTCAATGGCATTAAGGCCTTCTTAACTCTTTAGACTAACTACAACCTCAAACACTTATTCAGTCTCTCTTGCAGGCGGTGGATCTCCACCTATATAAAGGTAAGGCTTCTTACCTTGAACACCATCTCACAATCCTCATTCTTATACCCTAAGTTTCGTTGTCAAATCCAAAATGGTGTGCTCTTCTGGATGCTTTCCCTGTTTCACATCGCATTTTATTCTGTCAGGTGAAATAAACCTCAAGGTTTGGTGTCCGTGACTCAGTATCTTTACTTTGACAGAGCCAGTGTTAACTTTTGTGGTAGAGAAACATGTCGTTGCAGTGCCGGAAACGTTCTATAGCAGAAGATGCCATCCCAAATACCAGTCACGAGTTTGAGTTGGTGGAACAAAGGTAAATATCCCTGAGACTCTGCATTTATATGTTTCTGTAGCTTAGTAGAAAGGAGCAAGAAAACATGTCTTCGCGGTTTGACTGGAGTAATATCGGAGACTGGAGATGGAGAACGAATGTTTTGCATTCCTCAAAAATGTTTTTTTTTCTAAAACAAACACCTCACCCCATATCTACGTTCATGCAAGCCATTTTTCCTGTGAAATTCTAGAGTTTCATTGGTGGTGCTAATCATGGATTTTGGGTTAATCGGGTTCTCATCTTCAAGCATATGCATCATTTATTTAATTTCAAGAGACGTTTACTCTGTCTATTATCTCCTTTTGGTGATTTTAGTCTTATAAGTCCTGTTTCAGATTGATGATTTATACATTCAGTAATTCATTTTGTTTTATTTTGAATAGTTTCACTTCAAGTTAGTTAGTGCTTTCAAATGTTTTTTACGATTTAAGGTCAAGAGAGTCTCTAAACTTTTTTATTCATATGCTTTCTGCAGCAAAACCTCCTGCAACGTTGCACTTTAAGATATGTGTTTTGTATGTTTCAGGTTTACTGCAAGTACTCTTCTACCCAACAACATCATGAATTGAGGTTAGTCTCCTTCTTTAGTTGCACCTGAGAAATTAGAAAACAGACCAGTTAGTGAAGAAGCTTAAAGTCTAACACAAATACATGCTGGATTTGAGATGTTGGATGGAACCAATGAGCTATCTATGTTGCAAAAAGCAAGAATTGTGCTCATATATATAGCAGATTTTTAAATATGCCACAGTACGACACTTCTCTCCTCTTTTGGTTTGTTGCCTTCCTGAGAATAACAAATTTGATTCAGAGTTAACATCTTTACATAACTAAGTACATGTGGGAGCTGGAGAGAGACTGGCAGTCTTTAATTATGGGATATTATGTGCATTGCTAGTCAAATAGAATGTGTTCTGGTATACTTGATTGCATAAGTTATTCTTATCAATAGTGTTAGTAAGGTTATGTGGTCTTCAACTATACACATGAGGCATTTGCACCTTTCAAAATTAAGGAGTAGCGACGTCACAACAACTTGCAAAGAACAGTGGTAGCAGTGGCAAATACATAATCAAGTTGATTGTCTCACTTTTTGACTGTCATCAATTGTCATGCTCAAGGTACAATTTCTCAGCGGTTTTTTAAGATCCATAGTAGTTTATTTACTTTTTAATGCTTTCGGGCTGTTTGTTTTGTGGGTTTACTGGTCATTTCCATTGATAAATTGGAAACCATAACCTAGAGTGAAATAATGATTGTCTTTGATCATGTCCTGCAAATCTAGCTAATCCTCTGTTTCGCACATTTTTTAACTGATGCGTCCAAGAAAACCAGCAGCCATGTACTGAATTCATGCTTCTTCATCTCTATATCATCATTTGTACGCTTTGATAATTTGAGACTGAACAATACATATCAACATTGTTTCAAATATTGAGAAGAACAATATGGTGGTTGATGACTGTTTGGTGGTTATGATAAATGGATTAGATTGGACTGAACTAGGCTGGTATTGGGGTTGACAAAATGTTTTGATTTTCTTGATAAAAAATACCAAACAGAAAGACATTGATGTTAGAAAATGGATAGAAAACAAAGAGTTGTACCATTTTAGAAGGCATGGCTGATAGGCGGAAATACTTAAAAGGTCACCTGAAACATAGTTTTGGTTATTTTCTTTTACTTGATCAAGTAATATCGGAAATGGTAAGTACTAAAACAAAATTATAGTACCAATACTTTCCATCCTATTGGTTCGAGTGTAACGTGTACAAAGAACTACAATGAGATGTAACTAAACGGAGTAAAACAAAAAGATAATGGAAAAATAGAAGAAAGAAGAAGCCGAACTCTTTTAATTCAATTACAAAACTTTCTAACTTCTTAAAATAAAAGTTATACTAATTATTTGTGGGGAAAACATACATGAGATGAATACATTCACGACATTTAACATGTAAGAAAATGTTACATTTAACCACCACCAACGTATATTTTAGATATTATGAAATATGGTTCTAAATAAACTAAATCTCATGTACAATTATATGTCTAATTATAATTTATTATAATAAAACTTTCTAAAAGACAAAAATCACTATCATACATATTTCTTGCAAATGTAAACCCAATAAACAAACCACAAAATTCGATAAAAAATAATAATCTAAATTACAAGTAAATATGTCCCGCCCGTAGGGCGTGCCGGCCCTAGTATAAAATAAGAGAGTGTTCATTTCATCATCCAGATGAACCATCTCGATGGAAATAAAATTATTGCTCATTTAAACTTTAAATTACAAGTCATCTAAATGACTCATTTGAATGAGTTTTAAAAATTTAAACTAAAATTTTAAATTCAACAAGCTGATCCAAATTAAACCATCTAGATTAACATGGTTATGTCAAAATAATATAAAGTCTATTATATCCCTGATATAATTCACAAATTACAAACATAACCTAATATCATTTTTTCATTCACGAAAAATGACAAAACCGCAATAAAACATTTTCCCTCCAAATATGTTTTCTCGTCAAGACCTCAAAACACATTTCCCGTCAAAAACGCATTTTTCGCCAAAACGCAAAAAGTGCATTTTCCCACTGAAACCGAAAAATTCCTGCCAAAATAAAAAAATGCATTTCCCGCCAAAAACATAAAAACGCATTTTTCCGCCAAACCGCAAAAAAACAATTTTTCTGCCAAAACCACAAAACGTATTTTCCCGCATAAACCTACAAAAATGCATTTCCCACCGAAACCGCAAAAATGCAATTTCCCTCCAAAACCACAAAATTACTTTTTCTCATTAAAATCAAAAAATCAATTTTTGCCAAAATTGTGAATCTGTATCTTTCGCTAAAACCCAATTTTATTTTCCCCCAAAAATATTTTAAAATAATTATATTTTAGATAATTAATAAAAATTAATAGAGTGAAAAAAATAAAATATGAGTATATTAATAATTTGTTCACCAAACTCATCTGGATATAAATGAAGATAAATCAACAAATATAAGTCCACTTAGATTATTCATATAGATGATTCATCTGGATGGAGAAATGAACAGTCCTAATAATATTTGGATAAATCATTAGGATGAGTCATATAAATAAATCATTTGGATGGAGATGACATATGATGAAGCAAACAACCCTTAACTATCTTTGTGAAACAAATAAAATTTCAAAACATTATTCTTAGTGGAACGAAGGAAGTAGTCTATAATACATTGCATACTGTGATATGAAAGTTAGTGTATGAGGACAATATTTTTTTAACATTCTCCTACATAACTCGTTCTTGCCTTTCAAACAAATGTTAAGTGACTATGGAATGATGGAGTTTCCCATTACTGGAAATATGCTTTCATGGGTCGGAAAGAGAGGAAGATCGACTGTCTGATGTCGTTTGGATCGGGCAGTAGGAAATGAAGATTGGCACGAAGATTTTCCATATTCATCTGTTCAATATTTTCACTTGTGGGGAATGGATCAGCGTCCAGTCCTAGCGAATATTCTTGTCAAACCAATCAGGGCCAAGAAAAATGTGAATTTGATAAACGATGGTTGGACGTCGAGTAAATTGGGCAAGTCATTCTCGAAGGATGGAACTCATCGGATCTCCCAACTGAGGCGAACATTATGGATCTTATTACGAGTTTCCGGAAAGCTTTGATTCAGTGGAGGAGGCAAAATGACATAAATTCTAAAAAGAAATTGGAGGAACTCAAAGAGAAAGTTGAGCATTTATATTCAAATGAGGAGGTACAACTGAGGATATAGTTGAGGTGTTGAAAGAACTGTCTAAGGCTCTTACGGCTGAGGAAATGTTATGGAGACAAAAAAGTAGAACTCTTTGGTTGCGAGAAGGGGATAGAAACTCAATGTTCTTTCATGCCTTGAAAAAACAAACGAGAGACAAAAACTGAACTACGCGCTTACTGGATGCCTCGAGAAACATGGTAGAGGATGAGGAAGGGATAATAGCCATTGTTACAAGTTATTTCAGGCAAATTTTTGAATCGTCCAATCCATAGGAAATTGATGAGGCATTGGTAAATGTAACAACAACCATCTATGAGTCGATTAACGATGGATGGGCAACACCTATTACAAAATGGGAGGTTAAGCTAGCGCCTTATGCAATACATCCAGAGAAAGCCCCATGGACCAGATGGGATAACTGCTCTATTTTATCAGAAGTTATGGGACACAGTAAATGATGATTTAACTCATATGGTTAATCAATTTTTTTTATGGCTCCCTGGCTCAAGGGCCGAATGATACAAATATTAGCCTAATAACGAAAAAGGATAACCTTAATGGGATGACAAAATTCCAACCAATCATCTTATGTAATCTCAGTTATAAGATAATCACTAAGATCTTATGCCAGAGATAAAAAAAGTTCTCCCATACCGTAAATCAGATCCCAATCTGCCTTTGTTGCTGGAAGATAGATTAGAGACAACATTATGATAGCTCAGGAGATGTTTCATGTACTTAGAACAAATCCCGGAGGAAGGAACAAGAGGAAGGAGACAAAGACATATATAAGCCAAGCTTATGACTGAATGGAATGAGACTTTACTAAAGCGCTAATGCAAAAATGGGATTCACGTTTACTTGGATTGATTGGATTATAAGTCAAGTATGAGGTACTCATGAATGGGCAACCAAAAGAGAATATTACTCCCAAAATGGGATTACGTCAAGGAGATCCTTTTTCTCCGTTCATATTTACAATGGACACTAATAAAAATAATATACTAAAATAACATTTATCAGGTCCAATATTTTTAAATACACTAAACAACTTTATTGAGATATATTGATATTGTGCTAAAACAACTGAGTTTTATCAGTTTCTTGATCCCAAAACACATGACAGAGCATTCATTGATTATGCTCTTCGGAAGTTATTATGCCTTGGAAAAGGTTCGTATGCGCATGTTTCTTGGCTAACCAAAGAATACTTGGAATGGGGGAAGAAAGAAAAGCCTACGAAATCAACTTTGAACTATAAACCCTGGAGTTTTTAACATACGTAGGGTCAAAATTACACCTACGCGAGTGTACTTCTCAGAACCGAAGCCTCATGAGTTAAACCGTGTACTTAGAGAATATGCCAAGCATGTCAACAATTTCATCATAGTATCTTTTGTTGATGAGAATAAGAAAACTCTTTCTTGGAATGATATGTCTCCAAGAACTTCTATGAACAGAAAGACCAAGGTTTACGACAGGATGTATTATGTTCTCAGCGATGGTGTTGTCATCGAAAAGAAAAAAATTGAGTTTCTTGCTTACTTTGCTAGCCAGTTAAAAAGCACATCAACTTGGATGTTTGAACCCATCGACGGGATTAATGCAAATGATATCAGATCGTGGATGGGGAATTTCGGGAACATAAAGAATGTTACCAAGTATGATGAAAGGCTGGAAAAAATCTTTCGGCTCGTCTAAAAAGACACTCACAGTCATAGCTGATGATGTTGAGCTGATTGTGGATGTAGAGATCGTCTCGCCAGGGACACGCTATGTGTTTTCAGATGGAATTGGGAAGATTTCTTCTGAGTTCGCTGAACTGGTGGCTAGGATATGCGACATTGAAGGAATTTCTCCATTTGTTTTTCAGATTAGATATGGAAGATACAAAGGAGTAGTCGCTAAGATCCAAACTCCTCAAGGAAACTGTCTTGAGGAGTAGTATGAGAAAGTTCCATTCGGATCATACAAAACTGGATGTGTTGACATGGACCAAGAAACAACCTTGTTATCTAAACGGAAAAATGATATTACTTTTGTCCAATTTGGGGGTTAGTGACAATGTTTTTGAGAAAAAAAATAAGGAAGTTGTAGATACATTAGACTCATTCTTGACTGATCCGATGAAGATTCTCCGCCTAATGCCTCCAAGGGAGCATACCAAAATTTTCAAGGATTTAATCTCTAGTGGTATTAAACCCTCCGAACCCCTTCTGTCAGTGATGCTTCACTACATCAGAAAATCAAAACTGATTGAGCTACGTACCAAGATACGTATTCACATCAAGAATATGTGTCTTGGTACATATTTCTAACATTTTTGATTCTGTGATGTAGTGAAGCATCACTGATGGAAAGACCTCGAAGGGTTTAATACCAAAGAGATTAAATCCTTGAGAAATTTGGTATGCTCCCTTGGAGGCATTAAGCAGACTATCTTCATCCGATCACTCAAGACTGAGTCTAACATATCTACAACTTCCTTATGTTTTTATCAAAAACATTGTCACTAACCCCCAAAGTGGACAAAAGTGTTATCATTTGTCCGTTTAGATAACAAGGTTGTTTCTTGGTCCATGCCAACACATCCAGTTTTGTATGATCCAAATGGAACTTTCTCATACTACTCCCCAAAGATAGTTTCTTTGAGGAGTTTGGATTTTGAGCGACTAATCCTTTGTATCCTCCATATCTAATCTGAAAATCAGATGGAGAAACTCCTTCGATGTCGCATTTCCTAGCCACTCGTTTAGAAAGCTCAGAAGAAATCTTCCCAATTCTATCTGAAAACACATAGCGTGTCCCTGAAGAGAAGATATCCACATCTAGACGCCGAAAGATTGTCCCAGCCTTGGAGCATACTTGGCAAAATTCTTTATGTTCCCAAAATCCCATCCACGATCTAATATCATTTGCACTAATCTCGTCGATGGATGCAAACATGTAAGTTGATTTGCTTTTTAAATGGCTAGCAGACTAAGCAAGAAACTCATTTTTTCTTTTCTTTTCATTGACAACACAGTCCCTAAGACTATAATACATCATGTTGTAAACCTTGGCCGTTCTGTTCATAAAAGATCTTGGAAACAGATCATTCTTGGAAAGAGTTTTCTTATTCTCATCAACAAAATATACTATGGTTAAATTGTTGACATGCTTGGCATATTCTCTAAGTACACGGTTTGACTCATGAGGCTTCGGTCCAGAGAAGTACACTCGCGCAGGTCTAATTTTGACCCTACGTATGTTAAAAACTCGAGGTTGATAGTCCAAAGTTGATTCCGTAGACTTTTCTTTCTCCCCCCATTCCAATTACTCTTTGGTTAGCCAAGAAACAAGTGCATACGAACCTTTTCCAAGACATAATAAATTTTGAAGAGAATAATCAACGAATGCTCTGTCATGTGTTTTGGGATCTAAGAAACTGATAAAACTCAGTAGCAAGACTTGTGGTAGGAAGACACAAATTCTGCACCAATGAATTAAGATTGGACAAAATCTCAAAAGGCAAATCAAATTCTGGAGGTGGATCAAAAACAAGGGCAAGGCTGTTGGTATTTGATAAATATGAAAACCCCAAATCCATCGTAAGATAGTGTAAAAGGTATAACTGTCGATTTCAATATTTTTTAAATGAACCTTGAGCTCATGGGGAAACTTTAATACAATGGCAGATGACTGACTGATTAGAGAACATGATGTAAATCTGTAGTTATTTTCCACTCATCAAACCCATCTCTGCAGAAGCTTAACTTCTCATACTCATCATCAACATGTTGGTTATGTTTTTCATAGATTTTGGGTCCCCTTTTAATTGAATCAAAAGAAGCTTTGAAGCCTTTTCTTGTGAGATGCCAAATGATTTCCTGATGTTCGTATATGGTAGGTCCCTACGATAGTCTTCACCCAAATGCTGCACCGAGAAATGTAGGTTATTGTTACCACTTCAAAAAGAACCACAAACACTGAACAGATATCTGAGTTGCACATGAGAATCCAAAAATCCAAAGTACATGAGTAAACCATCAATGTCTTTGTCTTTACTGTCAAATTCATATTTCCATTCATGAAAACTGAGAGAATAGGGTGTGTTGACTTCGGTGAACTGCATGAGGAGTTTCTTCGCATGTGTCTCTTGTGTAAATTGAACCAGCACATAATATTTTTCACCATGCTGAGTCTTTTTAAGCCTGATCACGTGAATAGTTCCAGAACCAGTGATACTCTCGAAAAGCTGTTTAACCTCCATTTGATTCACCCCAAGTAGAAAGCCACTCATATAACCGTCTCGCCCATTGTCTCCTATAAATCATTGAAGAAAAACACAATTTAAGATAAGCAAGTATCCTAGAACATTATTAAAAATCAGAAGAAAAAATCCACAGAGATGATGATATACCACAGATGATGTTGATGATGATAGTTTTGCTACGTTTGATTGTTGTAACAAGAATTAAATCCAACAATGAGGTATATATATATATTGCATTCTGACGATGGAGAACTCTGTAAATGATGTTGTATGATTTAAAGACATCTTTTGGCGAGATTTTAAGAATAAATGTTCTTTGTTTAAAAAAGAGAGAGAGAGGGTTTTAATACAAACCAAATTTAATGACTATATGTTAATTTTTAATTAATGATATTGATTTAAAATTTAATATTATTGAATCTTATATTGGTAAATATCTAATAGATTTTAAAATTTAGTGTTACTAAAATCTAATTTAGTGTTATTTAGAACTAAATAGGTGTTATATGACGAAGATCATTTTAAATTTTAAATTTAACCATAATTGGCATTATTTATTTAATGATTTTAGATTGTGTTATAGAAATAAATATTAACAGATCTTATATTTGTAAATATTTAATAGATTTTTATTAGTTTTTTCCTAAAATCTATTTTAGTGTTATCTATAATAATAAATAAAAATTCTTTCTCTTTTTATGCTGCCACATCAATAAAAAGATGGAGACAAATTTTGCCACTTGGTCTCCTAAAAATATTCTGCTCTCGACTAATTTTGTAACTCGAACTGTGTTGGGCCTTATGTTTTGCTGTTTGTTTGGGCTTTTATATACCATTCATTTCAAGCATAGTAAATTATAGGGTTTCTTCATCTTTTGACCATCGACTTTGTATCGCCGTTGAGTTTTCCAGATAATGCAACCATCGATGAAGTCACCGTAATGTCTCATGCTTCCATTAATATTAATACGAACTTAAATCCGAGCTTTAAGGTGATTAACCCACTTCTCCAAGTCTGAAGCATTCAATCTTCCTCCTTGTCTCCCAAAGTAAATGACTCAAGCTCCAAGTATAAATCTTCAAACCTTCGAGCGATGAACAGCAAAACGCCAACCACACCCAAAAGAATAGTATGTTTTAAGTACCAACTCAATGACGAAAAGGTAATCATGTCCATCTTCTATTAATCATGTACACATTAACATCCATTCTGATTGTCTAATATTCTGATTAATTTCTTTCACACAGTCAATGCTTACGCAAAGTTTTATAGTGCGAACCATCTTCAAATCAAAAGACCTTGACCGTTTCCCGCATATTTCCTAAGAGAGAGCTTGCACTTATGCATGTCTTTGTTGTAACTGTTGTCTCTTTTAATAATTTTAGTTTGCTGTGACTAAAAATATATAATCTTTGTTTTCCTTGCTTTATTAACAAGAAGGTGCAGATGTCATCAGAGCAGAGCTGCTTAAAGTGGAGGTACCCGGAGTCAGATGCCAAAATTGCTAACACTTCCAATGTTGCAGTGGGGCCAACAACTTCTGATGTTCCACCAGCTGGACGTTCAACATTAACCAAACGACAGCTTGCTCTGGATGGGACTGACTCGAAGAAAGCACGTTTTGCATGAGTTCATTATGATAGCTCAAACAAGCACATCATCTCCTTATTAAATAATGCTTTAGCACCTTTTGAGTTTCGTTTTAGTTTCTTTCCCTTTTGTTTCAAAATTGATGTAGTGGTTTATGTTTGAATTTTTAATGCAAATCTGTTTCATAGTACGTGAAGACTTAACAACACTTAAAACCTATAAAATAGTTTGTATTACAGACAAAAGTTACTTGCAAACTACCAAACATAAATCAGGTGCATCGCTTCAATTCTAAAATATTCTCCCAGCATCTATGTTGTTTAGGGCAAGTTCAGAAGTAACAGACTGATAATAATTAATACATAACTATACATACAAGAAATTTACGCATAAAGATTTCCACCGCACGAGATTAAAACCCAACATTATGAAAGCAACTACTGCCATCGTTTTTTTGAAAACAATTAATACACGGCCATCGTTGCGTCCATGCTAATGACCACTGTGTGTGCCACTCACTTTTTAATGCATATTACAATGTAGAATGCTAGATATTAACATGTTCGTTATGATACAGTAGATATTCGGTTTAGATATTTTTATGTAATGTTTCACAACACTAGAAACAATAGTCTTAGCAAGATTAATTTTCTTTGACATTACTATATGCTTTACCAAAAACACACGTTCGAAAAATAAATGACCAAAATGGCCGAGTGGTTGAAAGCGTAACATTGAAAATGTTATGTAGACTTTTGTTACCAAGGGTTCGAATCCCTCTCTTTCCGTACTTTAATGAACGTTATGTGATTGACCACAACATATCAAATCAAATAAAAATAGATATAAAATCAACATTTCTTAACTTTAAACTTAAATTAAATGGTGAAGGTTTGGGTGCCTATACGCCTCCTAAATGAATCTCAAAGCAAACTGTAAATGCAAAACACTTGAAATATGCCAGCCGTTACACACATATTCCCTACATTCTATCACTACACATTTCTGATGCAGTCTTTCGAGCTCTGATTACTCTAGCATCTACAGTTCCAGAAATCATTGTTAAGACGACCCCTAAAGTGAAAGGTAGAGCAACTACATGAAGATCCCAGACAAAACCAACTATTTTTGAAGCCTCCAAAGCATCATCATACTGTAACCAAAAGAATTCGGAAAAAATTGTAAGTCCTAACCAGACTATAATGTTCAGACATTAACGGCTTTATACAACTTATTCCTATTTTGCAAACATTGTTTCTGTAGTATCTTATCTACGCCAGCCTTGGTTGCAAGAGTGGTATCTCCCACTCACCACTCACACCATACTCCCAGACCTGTCATGCCAAGTTCATCTTAGTTGTAAAACACTTCTAATGCAGAGACTTATTTAAGAAGTTAGAGCAAATGTTACGACTCTCACTCTTAAGGTGTGATTTACAATCCCAGAAACTGATGAAACCTGGCCCGGCAGCAACAACAACTTATCCACGCAACAAGATGTACAAAGCCACTCCAACAAGACATGCGACATCAGGTAAATTGAAGTACGCAAAATTAGACCGTATGCATACTTTACTAATGTTCTTCCTCTTTGACTTTAAAAAAGATATCCTTATTTACCAATGTTCTTCCTCTTTGACCGTACGCAAAATTGAACTTTAAATTGAATTAATTCCACATTGAAAATTATGTTATCAATGATTTATTTTTTTGTTATGAAAATATACAAATGATCATAAAACTATATGAGTATGGAACATAATTTAAGAGATAGCCAAATTAAAAATATACTATATATATCACATAAAATTTATAGAATTGATCGTTTGGGTTTACTTATATAAAGTGACTGTAAGTAACCAAGAGAGATTGTTTTGATTTATATGTTCGCGTTAATTTTATTATCTACGTAGCAGTTACCAATTTCTAAATTATTCAGTAAATATTTTTTATTTTATAATATGCAAAAGTACACAAAATAAATAATAATAATAAAATAATTTGTATATGCAATGTTCATATGTGTGGGTCTTAACCTAGTAATTTGTGTAGTGAAATAAGGAGCCTTGCTAAATGTTCAAATGAAATAGGATGTAATATAAGTTATGAGATGTGATATTAGTTAACTATGTTAAGCACAAATAAAGGAGTGACATTGATTATAATTATCAACTAGAATTTAACCCGCACATCCGGACAGATATTTATCATTTTATAAATGTATAACTTTAAATGCATTTTCACTACATAATTTACATTTAAATATTATATATTATGTAACTCTTTAATCTTATTGTTTAAGTTTTTAGTACAATATATAGTGACTTTATTTATACATTTTAGTTTTTCATTTATTGTTATACCAATTCGAGTTCAGTACAATAGATTCATTTTCTGAAATAATCAAATATTGAATTTCTTCAAAATATGTTTTTGAAGATATATAGTTTTAAATATAAAAGTTTAATATATGTTAATACTTTTACTTAATATAAAATATTACATAGTTTAAAATTTTAACAAGTTTTAATAGTGAATGATAATTTATTTAAATTAAAACATTTTTAAAATAAAATAGGTTAATTTACTAATTTTATTAATATTTCAAATTTAAGTCATATAATACTTATTTTAATACAAAATACTATAATTATAGTTTTTAAAAATATATCTTTTTTGTTTTATAATAACATTAAATTCTAATAGTATATTATTAATTAAGAAATTAATTAATGTATTATTTAATAATAATACTTAAAAGTTTTACTAGGATTGTGTTAGATTTTTTCCAACAGATTTTGGATTTTGTTATAACTAATAATAAATTTATAATTAAATTAATTTATTATTAATATCTTTATTATTTATTAAGATTACCTAAAATATTATATATTTTATTGATTATTGTAAATACTTTAATATATGATATTATGTAATTAGTTAAATGGTCCTAATATGATTTATCAATAGTATATAAAAATAGGACTCTAAATTAATAGATTAGAAGTACATCAAAGGCAAAATCTTTTCTGTTTTAATAATATTGATAAGTTAGTGTTTTTATATTTAGTCACAATATGTTCAATAGCTACATATTAAATGTCACCATAGAATTCAAATGGAACCCTAAATTTATAGATTAGATGATTTGGATTTCTTATAAAAATGTATTGTGTTATTAAGTTGTAAGATTAATAAAAATTCAAATAAATAATTTGCACCTGCTTTTCATAAGTGTGCCTAGCACTTTTTAAAATCGATCAGTTTTATAAGTGTGTGCTTAGCACTGGTTAAGATCAATCAGTTTGCACTGGCTAAGATCAATTCAGTTTTATCATTGATTTTGCTACATGCCCTTACCTCTTTCACGTAGTGTGTAACTGATGTTGATAAAATTTAGTCTCAAACAATAACCAAATCCTATGTTTATAGCTATCTTAGGATGGCAACGGCACCAAACCTTGACGTGAACAAGTTTAATACCTCTACCACTCTGCTGCAAGGACAATAATGTCGATGTAATTGTAGGAATGTCAATCCAACCCAAAATTTTTAGAAGCCCAGAAAATGCAGGATGTCATCTAATCCAACCAAAAATTAAGTTGGTTTAGAACGGTGATCTCAATTTAGACAACAGATTCAAGCATGAAAAATTATAGGGTTATTTGCAAATTTGACTCAAAACTCAAAATCAAATTTTGCATTTGACCGAATTGTAAGTCGTCTCTAGAAAATCAAAAATTCAAATATTTTATTAAAACTAGACGACTTACCTGTAAGTCTTCTCAGGTTACTTTTGCAATTGGAAAATAAAACTTAAATATTTAACTTTTTCCAGGCGACTTACTTGAAAGTCGTCTAGGTAGAGGACCTACCTGAAAGTCGTCCAGGATAAGCGAAGTCGTCCATATTTTTTTCCGAGATTCTGGTCAAACCTTTCTTATCTCGGACGACTTTCAATTAAGTCCTCTACCTAGGCGACTTTAAATTAAGTCGTCTGGGAAAAGTTAAATATTTAAGTTTTATTTTTGAATTGCAAAATAACCTGAGAAGACTTACAAGTAAGTCGTCTAGCTTTAATAAAATATTGAAATATTTGATTTCCCAGAGACGACTTACTGGTAAGTCGTCCAGGAAAAGTCAAATATCTGACACAATTCGGTCAAATGCAAAACTAATCCATTTATCCTGGACGACTTACTTGTAAGTCGTCTAGAATTTTTTTTTAACAAACAAATTCGGACGACTTATAAGTAAGTCATCTCATTTTAAAGTCAATTGCAAAAATGACATGTTTGGACGACTTACCCCTAAGTCGTCTGTGTCTTCCAGACGACTTAACCGTCAGTCGTCTGCGTCAATGTTTAGTGAACTTTCATTTTCTCTATGTTTACTAATGTGTTTTATTTTGAATTTTTGCAGATGTTGCGTAAGTTACATGCAGTGTATGGAGAATGGTTTTTGAAAGATTCTTATTGGGATTTTGTGGTTGATAATTTCAAAGGAGCGAGACTATTTTTGTTGAGTGAAGGTTCGACACATGCTGAACTTGTTGCAATGGTTCAAGAAGATTATAACCTGGACATGAGCACAAAATCTGTGGAGATAACCTACTTGTTACCAGCTGAAATGATGCAGGCTCCATACACCCCTCCTATTCATGTTACAAGTGATAGACAAGTTCGAAACTTGCTCGAGATAACCAAAACGCATGGAGTACGGCTTTGTGTATCAAGCCATAGCAAGGTGGAAACGGTTTCAGAGGAAAGGGAAGAAGAGGATGAAGATGATGAAGCTGATGAGTGTTTTGAAGATGATGATGATTTGGTTGAAGATGATGATGATTTGGTTGAAGATGAAAATCATAATGGAGAAGAGGATGATGGGGAGGAGGATGATGGGGAGGAGGATGTTGATATCTCTATTATTGCTGAAGCGGACGAGAATGGTGAGGATTACAGTGTTTATGGAAAGGTTAAAGATGAGGATTTGGAAGAAGATGATGATATGTGTTTTGAAGAATTCAAAAAGACTTATGCTATTGAAGGAGAAGGATCGAATGGTAACAATATCTACTTCAACCAGAGTTTTGTTAGCAAGGATACACTGCTTTCAGAGCTGCGGTTGACAGTAGTTAAGCGTAAGTTCTCCTTCAGAATATATAAGTCAACGAAAACTCTCTTTGTGGCAACCTGTCGGGTTAGTGGTTGTGGATGGAAGATGAGAGCGAGTGTGAAACATGGAACAAACACGGTTTGGGTAACAAAGTATGTGGAAACACATACATGCGCAGTGGGAGACCGAATCGCTTAGCGGAGACATTGTACTCTGAAGTATGTTGGTAGGCTTTTCATTGATCGTGTTGGAATCATTGATGGGTTGAATCCGCAGCATATCACTGATGCAACGAAGAACATGTTTGGCATGACGCTTGATTACACCACTTCATACATAGCACTGGTATATGCACAAATATTGGTGAGAGGATCAGCTGAAGATGGTTATTCGCGTCTACCATCATATCTCGAGCAAATCTCCTTAGCAAATCCCGGTTCTATCACGGCTATAAAACTTGATTCTATCAATAGATTTAAGTATCAGAGAAGGGTCATTGTGGTGGATGGGACTCACCTACATGGAAAGTATGAAGGTACTATGTTAATTGCAGCCGCACAAGATGGGAATTTTCAGATATTTCCATTGGCTTTTGGAATCGTAGATGCTGAAGATGACCCTTCTTGGGAATGGATTTTCACAAAATTGGCTAATTGTTTATCTGATGAGTAGCCTCTGGTGATAGTCTCCGACCGGCATGCAGCCATTAAAAGTGCGTGTGACAAGGTGTTTCCCCGGGCAATCCGAGGAATATGTTATTATCACCTTCAAGATAACATTGTCAAAAAGTATAAAGGGAAACATCTCTTGTACTTGGTGAAAGGTACTGCTTATGCCCATATGGTTTCAGATTTTGACCGGTACATGGCTGAGATAGGAGTGCAAACCCGGATCTTGCAACGTATTTGGAGGATGCCGATGTCACCCTATGGTCAAGGGTTTATTGTCAGGGGGACAGGTACAACATAAAAACAAGCAACATCGCATAATCTACTAATTCCGCACTGAAGCGAGCTAGAGGATTTCCTATTCAGTTCCTATTGGAGTACATAAGGGAGAAGCTAGGAAAGTGGTTTTAGAAAAGGAGAGATGATGCTTTGAGTGTCCCAAGTCACCATAGTCGTGGTGTTGAATACTTGCTTGCTGTTTGATCGGAGATAGCGGATACGATGAAGGTTCAACCAATTGATGGATGGCGATTCTTTGTGAAAGGTGGCAGAATGGACTGTGTGGTTGATTTGGAACATGGAAAGTGTGATTGTGGTGTTTATGCAGTGGAGAAAATACCTTGCTCTCATGCTATAGCTGCTGGAATACATGCTGGTTTGCATATCTCCACACTTGTAAGTCCAGTGTACTCAAAGGATTATTTGTTTGCAGGATACTCAGAGAATATATATCCTTGTGTTAGACAACAAGTTGAGGAACGCACATGCTTTCCTCCGAAGGTAAAACGTGGTCCGAGAAGAAAGAAGAATCAAGATGGCAATCCTGGTTGGAGCTATCCAGGATGAGAGGACGCAAACCCAGGAAACAACACAGGGTTTATAGATGCTCAAATTGCAAGGAAACTGGTCATACAAAGCCACAATGTAAGGAAACACTAGACGACTAACTTGAAGGTCGTCCAGAAGACCTTCAAGTAAGTCGTCCAGAGTTTATTCCTCCAGAAGACCTTCAAATAAGTCGTCCAGAGGTTAGTCCTCTAGAAGACCTTCAAGTAAGTCGTCCAGAAGACCTTAAAGTTAGTCGTGTAGTGTTTATTCTTCCACAAGACCTTCAAGTAAGTCGTCCAGAGTTTATTCCTCCAGAAGACCTTCAAGTAAGTCGTCCAGCTTAAAGTTAGTCGTCCAGAAGACTATGTATTCTGTTAGGTCGTCCAATATTCTGCTAGGTCGTCTAATTGTCATGTATTAAGAATTTGTGTTTAGTCTATGTATTCAGTTAGGTCGTCCAGTATTCTGTTAGGTCGTCCAATATAATGTTAAGTCGTCTAACTACATTAAAAATACAAATCAAGTTCAAGTACAAATCCTAATCTATCATAAATTACAAGTTCAAGTACAAATCCTAGTACAAATCCTAGTACAAATCAAGTTCAAGTACACACAAATCCTAATCTATCATACATCATATGTTCCAACGTTTACAGCAAGGTCATTGTTTTCTTTCTCATGTTGGTCAGGAAGCTCTTTAAATATATCGATCGCCATCTTATCCCTCATAGACTTCGCGTTGGGCTTAGCAAAGTCTTTTTGGTTAAATGGCATCCCAAGAGCATGACATTCAATGTACCTCAGAGTGTACACGCCACAATCACCAGCTCTGGCCTGAGGGATATCGGTTGGTCTCTCATACGTGAATGGCTCCAGTGTTAACTGGTCACGTTGATCAATGGTAGCGCACTCAAAAAACAGATAAGGGAGCATCTGGAGAAAAGGCTCCATTATCACATCAAGTTCCTCAGCGGAGATACATGAACGAATGCTGTCCCAGACGACTATGTGTCTCTTAGGAATCGATATCCACATAGCAATCCAATGAGTGTCGTTTGGTTCACTGGCGCATAGATATCATCAACATCCGTCCCCCAAATCTTGTCCGTCTGGCAAAATGATGGTAACTGGCCTGCATAATAAGCCCACGCCCCACCAGGGAGTCTTCTTCCTAAACCGTGGGAATCGGGCTTTGAATCCTTAAAATCCTGGTAGTTGAATCTCCATTGTTGAGCAAAGAGATGATCAAGGAAGCATATTCTCTCACTCCTGAAAAGGTGTGGCGTCTCCTGGTGCCTCTTCCTCAAAACATTAATCCAAGCATCCATATGCTGCATATAAAATAATAAAAGTCAGAAGATATCAGACGACTTACAATAAGTCGTCTGGTAAGTCATCTACGAAGAAGACTTCGTAGACGACTTACCAGACGACTTACCAGACGACTTATGGTAAGTCGTCTAGAAAGTCTTCTTCGTAGAAGACTTACCAGACGACTTATGGTAAGTCGTCTAGAAAGTCTTCTTCGTAGAAGACTTACCAGACGACTTATGGTAAGTCGTCTATGAAGATATCAGTAAGTCATCTAGTAATCAGTTTTGTCAGACGACTTACACAATCCTCCAGCCAAGCTACGGATGTCCGGAGGACGTGATACCACCAAGTTCGACTTGTACGTGGTTTCTTGTCGAGAGGTGTTTTATAATGACTGCAAACACAAAATGTTGAAAAGCAATCAGTTTTTGTAGACTAAAGCAAGCTATTATGCCAAAAGCAATCACTTACGGATCATCTTTCAACCAATCGGCGAGCTCCTTCAACTTTTTCTTGTCAATTGGTGCAAAGGGATTATAGCCTTTAGATTGCTTTTTCTTGTTTGGGATGATCAATTTGGCCGTGTTGTTTGCAGTATAAGGAGATTGCTGTGAGGCAGCAAGTTTCCTTTTTCGCTCAGTCTTTACACGGACAAGTGCCAAAGCAGCTTCCCTCTTTACATCATATCTAGCAGCCTGCTGCTGTATCTCTGCTGGAGTGGAACTTCTTTTTTGGCCAATAGAACAAGGCTCCCAGATGCGGACTCATCTTCAGGGGTAGCAGTCTCACCCAGAGGTGTTTTATCCTTCTCCCCTTTAACACTCTCATCCAGAGGTGTTTCATCCTTCTCCCCTTTAACACTCTCATCCAGAGGTGTTTTATCCTTCTCCCCATTAACACTTTCACTAACCCCGGGAGAGGCTTCTTTACTAACCTCGGGTTCGTGCGAGGATGTCTTTTGAGAGGTAGTGTGTTGAGAGGATGTCTCTTTCCCTTGTTTGGTGAGACCAACCTTCTTCTCCACTGCTTCCACCCTTTCCGACAGATGCTTGATCTCCTTAAGGCACATCTCAAACCCTTCCCTCATTGCATCAAATATGTCCTTGAAATTTCTTTCAAGGTCCTCTTTGGTCATCCCAAGCACAGTCGTAGTAACCTCTGAACGAGTCTCTGTGCGAACCTCTTCACTAGCCTCTGCAAACTTTCCTGCACTCTCCTCTGCAGGTGCCCCTTCACTAGCCTCTGCTGCAGGTGCCCCTTTTTTAGCCTCTGCAGGTGCTCCTTTTTTAGCCTCTTTACGAGCTTTCTTCAGAGGTCTTGGACTCTCTTCTTCTACCAAAACTATGGCTTTCTTCGATGGACTCACAACCACCGGCTTTGTATTGACCCAAGTACCGGTGACTTCCCAGCAATCCATGGTCCACTTCCACGGTCTCTGATTAAACATAACTTTAATTATGTTCTCCGCGGGAAGGTCCTCCGCATAAAAACGTTCTTTCGAAAGGTGTTTGCCAAAAAGACTAGTTTTTATGAAATTATCTTCCGAAAAAATTTATAAATTTCCTCGAGAAAACTCTAATTAGAAAATCTACGAGGTAATTTTCCACAAAATTTTTTTTGGAAAATCATTGCGTAAAAAACTTTCATAAGACAAACTAAATAGTTCTGAAAGTATATGAAGCGATCAATAGATGAGATGAGAACAAGTGAAAGGCTTCATCACATATGAGACCCACTTTCCTCTCTTGGCCTCATCGCCCTCCAAGATTTGATTCCTTGCTTCTCATCGCCATTCTAGCTTGGAGTCAAGCTTCTCATCGCCTTCGAAGCATGGAATAACGGTTCAAATCGCCCTCTGAGCTCCATTTCTCTTCCTCACCGCCCACTAGGATTTCTCTCTCCTCTCTCCTCATGTGTCATCGCCCTTCAAGCCCTTCTCTTCTCCTCATCGCCCTTCAAGCATCCAAACGAAAGTTCCTCATCGCACACGAAGCCTTGTCATCGGCCGTCTCCCCTCAAGGTTCCTCATCGCCCACAAAGCTTTGTCATCGCCCGTCAAAATGGGCATCAGGCTCCTCATTTCCCTTCAGGAGCCCCTCATCGCCTTCAAGGATTCTCATCATCCTTCAGTAGCCCCTAATCTCCCTTCAAGGCTTCTCATCACCCTTCCGAAGCCCCACATCAACCTTCAAGGCTTCTCATCACCCACGAAGCTTCGTCATCGCCATTCAAGCCTTGTTATCACTCGTCAAGCTTGGCATCAGCTTCCTCTTCGCCCTTAGAGCTCCTCATCACCCTTGAGCGCCCCACTTCACCCTTCAGGCTCCCCTCATCTCCCTTCAGAGCCCCACATCGCCCTTCAGGCTCTCCTCATCGCCCTTCAGGCTCCCCTTATCGCCCTCCAAGCTCCTAAATTTTCCTCATCGCTCGTCAAGGTTTTCTCTCTCTTCTTTCCTCATTTGTCATTTCCCTTGAAGCTCCTCTTCATTTTTCATCGCTACTGAAGGTTCCATCATGTTATCCATTGAATCTGATTCAAAATGTCCTTCTTTCATCGCAATTGGAATTTCGTTGAGACTTTACGAAGAAAACAAGCAAGATGTTGTTTTCGTAAAAGTTAAAGTAAGACGTCGAGTCGATGGTTAGCTTGACACCATCGTGTTCTCAACTAAATGAATTGATAAAAATCAATTCATGAGACCAACGGCATAGAAACATACATCAAAAAAACTCAACGATTTTCCAAGAAAATTCATAAAAATGCGTAAGTCGTAAAACAGTCTGATTCGACCCAAACACACAATAACCCCCCCCCCCCAGATTGTAACGTCGGATTACTCGTCTCGAGCAAGGGAAATTGAAAAAGCGGATAAATTTAAAATTCCAAGCTAAACATGTGTTTGGGGAGGATAAGCAAGAATTTCAGCAAAAGGATAAACTAAAATCAAGGCGGAAAAGAAAAACATGACGGACCTTGGAGGCATATATAAAGACATTTCGGGCAGAGAGGACGGAGATATAAAATTCTTGGCAACTTATCACTTAGAGAAGTTTCAGGCAATTTTGTTTTTGTTATCGAGCTGCAACTCAACGAGGTTTTAAGGCTTTAGGTGGTTAGAATTACATAACTCGCTCACAGCTCTTGCCGCCGAATCTTTCACAACTTGTTGTCCCAATTTCAACGGTTTTACATGGATCCGAAGTAAAATATATTTATCTTCTCGAAAATTCATACTTTTTATTTCGTTTTCATTAATAGTTTGATCACTTGTCGTTGGCTCCCACTGATAATCCGGATCCTCAAGGAAAGCGAAGAATCTTTGCTTTACCCTCTTAACTAAAACTGACAGTGCAAATTTTAATTCCCACAGTTTGGCGCTAGGAGGGGTGACGAATTACTCTTACACGCAGCCGCAAAATGTTTGATCAAGTATGTCTAGGAACTTGGAAGACGATCAAACAGCTCATGTTGAGGATGTTGACGCTGATAACACAAATCCAAAAGCGACTACTCCTACAGCTAACGCTAACGCTAACGCCACAGAGCTCGACGAAATCAAAAACATGGTCTTGACTTTTGTACAGAACAACCCCCACATCTGAACCGGGGAACAGGAGAAGACGATGTAAAGCGTGTAAACTTGGACATCAGCAATCAATTTCGATCCTTTGGAAGAATACGCTGACGTAAATCCGAGAAGAATAAGAAGATAGAAAACTCGAAAAAACTCATCGCTCGACAAACCTATGACAGAAGAAGAAGAAGAAGAAAACGTCATCTAGGTAGAGTAGGAAAAACTGGCCGAAGAAAAAGGGAAGGCCACTCGTAGCAAACGCCGACAAGCTCGTAAAAGTTCTGGCGGTGACCTAGAAGAGATATATGATCTCAGTGAGTACATCACAGAGACAGCGGTAGAAGTAAAAGCCGTGGAATAAAAAATTCACCATGCTACCAGCACTGGATATGAGATCGAAAGATTACTCAAAGAGGCCCAAAACCGCCCTTCACTGCTCGTATAACAGAAACAAGGATCTTAGATCTTGGTTAGATTATGATTCCTTGTACGATGGCCCAACTGATCCCAAAGCACATCTGCAATCTTTTTGGATTGAAATGGGACAGCCCAGACTCAGGGAGTATGAGAGAAACGCATGTTATTGTCTCCTCTTCGTCAAAAATCTCAAAGGAGCAACGCTCGAGTGGTTCTCTCGATTAAGGTGAAACTCCATAAACAACTTCTGCCAACTCTCCTCAATATTCCTCAAACACTATTCAATGTTCATGGATAGAGAAACATCTGATGTAAATATTTGGGGTTTAGCATAAAGCGAAGACAGATCTCTACAAGATTTCATGGCCAGGTTCAAAGCAGTAATGTCGAGAGTAAGCGGAGTCAGCGACAAAGTAGCTCTAGATGTGATAAGGAAATCACTCTGGTACGAGTCAGATTTCAGGAGTTGGGTAGCACTCAATAACCGCGTACGATCCAAGATGCTCCCCATAGAGTAACAAATTTCATCAACAATGAAGAAGAAATGAAAGTCTTGTCGCAGAAACACAACCTTCAAAAGCATCAAGCAAAAATGCTACCTCGGTGTCACAGCCCAAAAAGAAGACCGCTCATAATTTGTCTTTCGAAGAAAACGCCTTCTGTGAATTTCATCAAACTAGCAGCCACTCAACTACAAATGCAAAGTTCTCGGCGCTAGACTAACTACGAAATTACTCGCAAGAGAGCTTAGTGGCATAACCACTGTAAAAGACCTTATCTGTGAGAGTGATCATCTAGCCAAGTCCAGTCAACCACCTCTGACGGGAAATGCATTTCAAGGGAATTGAACAGGTGAGAACGGTAAACGCGAGAGAAAGCCAGACGATAGAAGAAACGATAACAATCAATGCCGAATTAACATGATCATTGGAGGATCACAATATTGCCACGATAATGTCATTGATAAAAGCTTACCAGCGAAAATCCGAGTCAAGCCCAAACTACTCTACGCCTTTCAACCTCCCAAACGATGTGATCGCTTTCGAGGAGCACGAAACCGTCGTAACCGACAAACCTCACGACGATCCACTCGTGATCGAACTCATGATCAGGGATCTCGACGTCGCAAGAATCTTCGTAGACACGGGAAGCACTGCCGACATTATCCTACGAGAAACTCTCAAAAGGATGAAGATTGATTTATCTGAAATCGCCCCAACACCAAAACCATTAACTGGTTTTTCTGGCTCAACGTCAATGACTCTTGGATCAATCAAACTCCATGTTCTGGCTGAAGGCATCCCAAGGATCGTTGACTTTGCGGTGGTCAATCACCCATCCATCTATAACGCAATCATTGGAAAACCTTGGGTCAACTCCATGAGGGCCGTCCTGTCTACATACCATCTTTGCATCAAGTTCCCAACTCCAAACAGAATGGTAACAATCTAGAGATGCCTAAAACAGTCGCGCCTCTGCTTCCTATCTGAGTACAGGCTGCAGTAAATCACAAGTACTTCGATGGCGAAACTCAAACATACGAAGACAACTCGGTCCATGGCTGAAAACACTACAGAACAGGACGACCTATAATTGTCAACTCAAGCAACGGCTCCAAACGAAGAACAAGAAAACTTCTGAGCCTAACGCCCTAGACATCTCGGAATGTTTAATTCTGAAAAAAATTGTCGATCCAGTAACAGTCACCACGACAAAGACGTTCGACGCGACTACACCAAGTGAGTAAAACACTCACGAAAACATACTAAACTACGAGACAGTTTGATCCTCGAAAGGGGTACGTAGTAAACTTGTCGCAAGATGATATACTATGGAATAAAAAAATTTTAGTTGAAATATTTTATAAATCGCTTATGACACCCTAATTAGTAGGGTCGGCCCTGGTGCTAGACAGATTTATATACTTAAGTTTAGGAAATCCTATAAAACATCTCCAATATTATTATTTTTGGTTTTGTAAAGCACATCCCTTAGTCCTCTAAATATTATTTACCTAGTGAATTGCTTAGATCTCATCACCACAATCATTCTAGCAAAAAAATGATAACATGGCTCACTTAAAAGATAACATGGATCATATCTATTATGACATAGTTTAACACAATTATTACACAAAATTCAATTGAAGAAATTCAAATATACAAAATTAACTATATAATTATTATCATAATTAAAAATATAATAATTTAAATCTGAGATGGAATTAATATTAAACTTACACTTCAAACAAGTTAATAAAAAGAAACCAGATGTATTTATTATTTTTAGTATATATATATATATATATATATATATATTAATGTTTATAATTGACATTTACCCAAATATGATAAAATCGTAAGAAAGTATTTCATTCTTAAATTTATATCCCATGACTAAATTGTTATATATACTGTAACTAAACAAGGGCTTTATATCTTAGTATTTATAATGTTTTGAATTTTGCAAATAAAATTTTCTGCAAACTTATATGTGCTTCGAATTTCCAAAATTTGATCTATCTTAACAAAAATATATTTTGAAACATATATTACTTTTTTTTAAATCATTACCATACTCTTTTAAAAATAAAATAATGCAGTTAAAAAGTTATTATATGATATAAAGATTATAGTAACATGGATAATTAACTTAAGATATTTTACAAGTTAGTAAAATATTATAATAATCTAAAATATCTTTATATTAAATATAAACATTGTATTAATATTTATAATTATTTTATTTACAAAAACAAAAGTAATAGTTATAACAATGTATATATTTAAAATATTTAAAATTATATTTATATTTAAAATTATATTTAAATATATTAGTCAATGTAAAGATAAGGTTAATCAGTCTTCTAAATTACTAAATCTAATAAAATTTAGTTTAAATTTAATTTTAAATTTTAAATTTTATTTATGCACTTGGTCAGGAAAACACCTAGTATATGTAGTACCAAATGAAGAGAGAAAGATATGAGAAAATAAAACTTATGGAGACATACATTAACAATAATTTGGGCGATTGCATCACCTAGGTTAAAACCTTAGACAAAAAAGTGGTAAACCATTCTTCGGGGAGAGAATGTTAAAGCTTCGGTGGCCACGCTTGTGGAAATCTGGTGTGGTGCGAATTCAAACTCAGATCACTTTAGAGTTCCACAGAACGCCATGACGACCCAACCACAGACGCGTGGTTACCTTAGACAAGTTAAGTTGGGGCCGTATTTCACAACCGCTTCGATGGTTGAATAGGTTATAACGCCTAACCCACCAACCATATACAAGTTAAAGAAAAAAAATTGGAAGTACAACAAAAGGAAAGAACCATAGGTGGAAACCTTTACCTCCAAAAGAAGTTTCTAAGAATAGATACTCTACCATGCCGTGAGTAACTCTAGCACCAGACCTAATGAATCATATCTGTCAAGAAAGAAGAAGAAGCTATGGCATATCCTAAAGTATTTAGTCGAATACTGATAACGAGAGAAAAAATCGAGGTAGGTAATTATCTCTAATACTAGGGTCAGAATGTAATATCCTGAGTTGTGATATATGAAAAAGTTTAAGAGAATTGATTTATCTACCTATGTCACCAAAGTTAACTTACTATTTCTGTCACACAACCGGTTAAAATTCCAGGATTAAGTATGCTTGGGCTTGAGTAGTGAAATGATGGGTGACCTATCGGAAAGTGGTTCGCAATACCGTGCGAGTGAGGACAAAACATGAGGAAAGGTCGGATGGTGATTGTAGGGTCAGTAAACAATCATTTCAAGCCTTGGAAAATTTACGCACCGACCGTTGGAACGGGATGGGACCCACGGGTCGAGAGAGCGGGTGTGGATGGCCCATTAGTTGTGGGCGGTTGAGGCGTTACTAGTGGTATCAGAGCTGGTTAGTCATCTCGGTTCTGATCCGAGAGGCGTTTGAGACCTGTCGTGGGGCGTAATGAGGACGTTGCGTTCTTTGAAAGGGGGTGAATTGTAACATCACGAGTGGTGATATATAAAAAAGACTTAAGAGAATTGATTTGGATATCTTCACCAAAGTTGACTTACCTTTTCCGTCACACATCCGTTTAGAACTCTAGCGTTAAGCGTGCTTGGGCTGGAGTAGTGAAAGGATGGGTGACTTATTGAGAAGTAATTCGTGATACCATGCGAGTGAGGCCAAAACACAGGAAAAGGTCGGGTGATGATTGCAGAGTCAGTAACCAATGATTTCGAACCTTGAAAAACTTACGCAAAAAGTATGTGACCCACGGGCCGAGAAAACGGGTGTGGATGGTCCATTAGTCATAAGCGATCGGGGCGTTACACAAACCCTGTGCAAACTGTTGGGATCGTGAAGGCTCATGTCCAACTCTATCTTATCTTATTAGTACGATATTGTCCACTTTGGGCCTATGAAGCTGGCCCGCATGGATTTACTTTTGGTTTCCTTCCCAAAAGGCCTCGTACTATTAGAGTTGGACTTCTCTTTATATATTAGACACTTCTTGTTTAAACTTTCAATGTGGGACTTTGTTTGATATCTCACATTCTCCCCCTCAAACTAAGAACCACACTCATCTCGTGTGTTATACCTTCAGCGAAACTCCTTTATCGCAAGGTTACTTTGAGAATGTTGCTCCCACACTTCCAGGATCTTTTGACTAGTTTCTGTCGAACCTCCCTTTACTACTTGAAGGGTCCCATTCCTACTTGAAGGGTCCCATTCTTACTTAAAGGGTATTTTGGTCTTCTTGCAGATCTTCGTCAAACCGCTCTGATACCAATTGTTGGGATCGTGATAGGCCCATGTCCAACTCTATCTTATCTGATTAGTACGATATTGTCCACTTTGGACCTATGAGGCTGGCCTGCATGGTTTTACTTTTGGTTTCCTTCCCAAAAGGCCTCGTACTATTAGAGTTGGACTTCTCTTTATATATTAGACACTTCTTATCTAAACTTTCAATGTGAGACTTTGTTTGATATCTCACACAAACGCGGGGTTGTGGACGTTTTTTGTGTTACCTTGAAAGAGAATCTGATGTTTGTGAGTTTGAGGGCAGGTTATGAACAGTGTTGTGTACTGAGGGGGAGGTTAATTTCACCTCTTAACTTTTGTTATATGCCAAGCGCCCATGCAATAAAGGTAATTTTGTGATGAATTTTTGAAGTTGTTAATCATTGGTTATTAAAGATGTTCCTCTTTTGTAATTTTATATGCATATTAATGAAAATTTAAGGATTGTTTGTATTAAAGTGACTGCAATTTTGCAAGTTTAAATCTATGGAAGTTCGTACTAATTACTCTCGTAGGAAAGTAACATCTAACATTACAATTGATCAAAAATTATTTTGAAGTTTGCTATAGATTCTTGTTACTCGTAAAAAGGAGTAAGACCAGGTGGTTTTCAATTGACATTTTATTGGCTGCTCACACTACATTTAGTTTTGACATTTATATTTTGTAAGGAAACATATTCTTTTAACTAGAAAGCGGTTAAAATGTGTAAATTGTAATTCTCTAACTATTTATAAATGTATAAGATGATGTTGCCCGATGTATATAAAGGTGGTGGTGGATAAAAAAATGTTGAGTTTCAGATGGACTATGCCATTTTTTTATCAACGGTAAGCATCAGGCTTAATCATCATATATATACAATGAGTAACAAAATATGCTTGTTAATTGTGCCGACGTTTATGCAATGTTGACATCAACGCCATGTTAATATGTGAACATGGACTGATTCATAAAGCTAGAAACAATCTTAGTAAGCAAAGACACGTCAACGTTCCCTTTACTACTTGAAATGCTAGTAATTATTTTCCCAGTGAAAATAGTTTGCAGAAAATCCAAGTACAACCAAACATAGAGAGATAGTAAACTGAAATAAGATGCAAGCTAAGTGGGGTTGATGGTTTGATGGTCTTGAAACTATCACTCACGTGGGCGTTTGCCAGTTTTCTCGTTGCCTGCAGAACCTGGCTGATTTGCTTCGTCAACTCCCAGACCCAGTGCTATCTTTGCCGCATCAACCGTTGAGCTGGCAGGTTTTGTTGCTTGTCCAGATTTAATATCCACGACTGTAGATGTGCTGCTGCCAATCTACGAAACATTGGAACATGTGTCAATTTAAAGTAGCACAAGGAAGATGTAGATCACCCAACACCTCTGTCTGAGTGCCAAAGAAGAGCTCGTCACTGATAGGAGAGACGGTGAATGTGCGGTGGTTGGGTGTGAAATTGTAGGGAGTGTCAAGACATTTTGGTAGCTTCATCCCTCCCCACCGCTACTCATCTGGTGTAGTTTTGGGATAGTGGGACATTCAAAGCAAGAGAAACAATTTAAGAACCCATCTAAATGAAATTGTCAAGTTAAAACCTACCTCCTCAAGAGCCAGACTTGTTGTCTCTTTCTTGATGAGTTTCGCTATCCCTCTATCAAAGACTATAAAACTGGCACTTTCCTGATCGCCAATCCACGGAAGTCAACACACCCCATCCTCTCAGTTTTCATGAATAGAAACATGAAATTGACCGTAAATACAAAGATATTGATGGTTTACTCATGTATTTTGGATTTTTGGAGTCTCATGTGCAACTCGGATATCTGTTCAATGTTTGTGGTTCCTTTTGGAAGTGGTAACCATAACCTACATTTCGTGGTGCAGCATTTGGGTGAAGACTATCAGATGGAGCTACCTTATGAGAACATCGGGCAAATCAATTGGCATCTCTCACAAGAAAAGGCTTCAAATCTTCTTTTGATTCAGTTAAAAGGGGGTACCAGTACTTAGAACAAATCCCGGAGGAAGGAACAAGAGGAAGGAGACAAAGACATATATAAGCCAAGCTTATGACTGAATGGAATGAGACTTTACTAAAGCGCTAATGCAAAAATGGGATTCACGTTTACTTGGATTGATTGGATTATAAGTCAAGTATGAGGTACTCATGAATGGGCAACCAAAAGAGAATATTACTCCCAAAATGGGATTACGTCAAGGAGATCCTTTTTCTCCGTTCATATTTACAATGGACACTAATAAAAATAATATACTAAAATAACATTTATCAGGTCCAATATTTTTAAATACACTAAACAACTTTATTGAGATATATTGATATTGTGCTAAAACAACTGAGTTTTATCAGTTTCTTGATCCCAAAACACATGACAGAGCATTCATTGATTATGCTCTTCGGAAGTTATTATGCCTTGGAAAAGGTTCGTATGCGCATGTTTCTTGGCTAACCAAAGAATACTTGGAATGGGGGAAGAAAGAAAAGCCTACGAAATCAACTTTGAACTATAAACCCTGGAGTTTTTAACATACGTAGGGTCAAAATTACACCTACGCGAGTGTACTTCTCAGAACCGAAGCCTCATGAGTTAAACCGTGTACTTAGAGAATATGCCAAGCATGTCAACAATTTCATCATAGTATCTTTTGTTGATGAGAATAAGAAAACTCTTTCTTGGAATGATATGTCTCCAAGAACTTCTATGAACAGAAAGACCAAGGTTTACGACAGGATGTATTATGTTCTCAGCGATGGTGTTGTCATCGAAAAGAAAAAAATTGAGTTTCTTGCTTACTTTGCTAGCCAGTTAAAAAGCACATCAACTTGGATGTTTGAACCCATCGACGGGATTAATGCAAATGATATCAGATCGTGGATGGGGAATTTCGGGAACATAAAGAATGTTACCAAGTATGATGAAAGGCTGGAAAAAATCTTTCGGCTCGTCTAAAAAGACACTCACAGTCATAGCTGATGATGTTGAGCTGATTGTGGATGTAGAGATCGTCTCGCCAGGGACACGCTATGTGTTTTCAGATGGAATTGGGAAGATTTCTTCTGAGTTCGCTGAACTGGTGGCTAGGATATGCGACATTGAAGGAATTTCTCCATTTGTTTTTCAGATTAGATATGGAAGATACAAAGGAGTAGTCGCTAAGATCCAAACTCCTCAAGGAAACTGTCTTGAGGAGTAGTATGAGAAAGTTCCATTCGGATCATACAAAACTGGATGTGTTGACATGGACCAAGAAACAACCTTGTTATCTAAACGGAAAAATGATATTACTTTTGTCCAATTTGGGGGTTAGTGACAATGTTTTTGAGAAAAAAAATAAGGAAGTTGTAGATACATTAGACTCATTCTTGACTGATCCGATGAAGATTCTCCGCCTAATGCCTCCAAGGGAGCATACCAAAATTTTCAAGGATTTAATCTCTAGTGGTATTAAACCCTCCGAACCCCTTCTGTCAGTGATGCTTCACTACATCAGAAAATCAAAACTGATTGAGCTACGTACCAAGATACGTATTCACATCAAGAATATGTGTCTTGGTACATATTTCTAACATTTTTGATTCTGTGATGTAGTGAAGCATCACTGATGGAAAGACCTCGAAGGGTTTAATACCAAAGAGATTAAATCCTTGAGAAATTTGGTATGCTCCCTTGGAGGCATTAAGCAGACTATCTTCATCCGATCACTCAAGACTGAGTCTAACATATCTACAACTTCCTTATGTTTTTATCAAAAACATTGTCACTAACCCCCAAAGTGGACAAAAGTGTTATCATTTGTCCGTTTAGATAACAAGGTTGTTTCTTGGTCCATGCCAACACATCCAGTTTTGTATGATCCAAATGGAACTTTCTCATACTACTCCCCAAAGATAGTTTCTTTGAGGAGTTTGGATTTTGAGCGACTAATCCTTTGTATCCTCCATATCTAATCTGAAAATCAGATGGAGAAACTCCTTCGATGTCGCATTTCCTAGCCACTCGTTTAGAAAGCTCAGAAGAAATCTTCCCAATTCTATCTGAAAACACATAGCGTGTCCCTGAAGAGAAGATATCCACATCTAGACGCCGAAAGATTGTCCCAGCCTTGGAGCATACTTGGCAAAATTCTTTATGTTCCCAAAATCCCATCCACGATCTAATATCATTTGCACTAATCTCGTCGATGGATGCAAACATGTAAGTTGATTTGCTTTTTAAATGGCTAGCAGACTAAGCAAGAAACTCATTTTTTCTTTTCTTTTCATTGACAACACAGTCCCTAAGACTATAATACATCATGTTGTAAACCTTGGCCGTTCTGTTCATAAAAGATCTTGGAAACAGATCATTCTTGGAAAGAGTTTTCTTATTCTCATCAACAAAATATACTATGGTTAAATTGTTGACATGCTTGGCATATTCCCTAAGTACACGGTTTGACTCATGAGGCTTCGGTCCAGAGAAGTACACTCGCGCAGGTCTAATTTTGACCCTACGTATGTTAAAAACTCGAGGTTGATAGTCCAAAGTTGATTCCGTAGACTTTTCTTTCTCCCCCCATTCCAATTACTCTTTGGTTAGCCAAGAAACAAGTGCATACGAACCTTTTCCAAGACATAATAAATTTTGAAGAGAATAATCAACGAATGCTCTGTCATGTGTTTTGGGATCTAAGAAACTGATAAAACTCAGTAGCAAGACTTGTGGTAGGAAGACACAAATTCTGCACCAATGAATTAAGATTGGACAAAATCTCAAAAGGCAAATCAAATTCTGGAGGTGGATCAAAAACAAGGGCAAGGCTGTTGGTATTTGATAAATATGAAAACCCCAAATCCATCGTAAGATAGTGTAAAAGGTATAACTGTCGATTTCAATATTTTTTAAATGAACCTTGAGCTCATGGGGAAACTTTAATACAATGGCAGATGACTGACTGATTAGAGAACATGATGTAAATCTGTAGTTATTTTCCACTCATCAAACCCATATCTGCAGAAGTTTAACTTCTCATACTCATCATCAACATGTTGGTTTTGTTTTTCGTAGATTTTGGGTCCCCTTTTAACTGAATCAAAATAAGCTTTGAAGCCTTTTCTTGTGAGAGATGCCAATTAATTTCTCGATGTTCGCATATGGTAACTCCATACGATAGTCTTCACCCAAATGCTGCACTGAGAAATGTAGGTTAGGGTTACCACTTCAAAAAGAACCACAAACACTGAACAGATATCTGAGTTGCACATGAGAATCCAAAAATCCAAAGTACATGAGCAAACCATCAATGTCTTTGTCTTTACTTTCAAATTCATATTTCCATTCATGAAAACTGAGGATAGGGTGTGTTGACTTCGGTGGACTGCATGAGGAGTTTCTTCGCATGTGTCTCTTGTTTAAATTGAACCATCACATAATATTTTTCACCATTCTGATTCTTTTTAAGCCTGATCACGTGAATAGATACTCTCGAAAATATGTTTAACCTCCATTGCATTCACCCCAGGCAGGAAGCCACTCATATAACCGTCTTGCCCATTGTCTCTTAAAATCATTGAAGAAAAACACAATTCAAGATAAGCAATTATCCTAGAACATTATTACAAATCAGAAGAAAAAATCCAGAGAGGTGATGACATACCACAAATGATGTTGATGATGATAGTTTTGCTAAGTTTTAAGTTCTCAGAGACACTATGATTTTCCAATCGACCGCCTTCTTTTATTTTCGTTTTAAGAATGATCCTCTTGGTTGAAGTTCTAGTTCTCTACTATGTTGGGTTGTTGTAACAAGAATTAAATCCAACAATGAGGTGTATATATATATATATATATATATATATATATATATATTGCATTCTGACGATGGAGAGCTCTGTGAATGATGTTTTATGATTTAAAGAAAATTTTTGGCTAGATTTTAAGAATAAATGTTCTTTGTTAAAAAAAGAGAGATGAGGTTTTAATACAATCCAAATTTAATGACTATATGTTATTTTTTATTAATGAAATTGATTTAAAATTTAATATTACTGAATCTTATATTGGTAAATATCTAATAGATTTTAATACATAGTGTTATTAAAATCTAATTTAGTGTTATTTAAAACTAAAGATGTGGTATATAATGATGATCATTTTAACATTTAAATTTAACCATAAATTGGCATTATTTATTTAATAATTTTAGATTGTGTTATATAAATAAATGTTAACAGATCTTATATTTGTAAATGTTTAATAGATTTTTTTTTTACTTTAGTTTTTTTCTACAATTTATTTTAGTGTTATCTATAATAATAAATAAAACTTCTCTCAGTTTTATGCTGCCACATTATTAAAAAGATGGAGACAAATTTTACCACGTGGTCTCCTAAAAAATTTCTGATGTCGACTAATTTTGTAACTCGAGCTATGTTGGGCCTTATGTTTTGCTGTTTGTTTGGACTTTTATATGCCATTCACTTCAAGCATAGTAAATTATAGGATTTCTTCATCGTTTTACCATAGTGAAACCACCATTGAAGTCACTGTAACGTCTCATGCTTGCATTAATACGAACTTAAATCCAACCACACCCAAAAGAATAGTATGTTCTAAGTACCAACTCAATGGCGAAAATTTAATCACGCCCGTCTTCTATTAATCATGTACACAATAACATCCATTCTGATTGTCTAATATTTTGATTTATTTCTTTCACATAGTCAACGTTTATGCAAAGTGTTAGTGCGAACCGTCAATTCAGATTCAAACACTGAGACAGCGGCTTTTCTTACATTTGATATGGAGGTCGCAAAACTGACGAACATCCAAGCATCTGAGGCTGCACAATTGTTGTATGGCTTAAATCAACCACTAGACGACTAACTTTTCTTATGCATTGTCTCATGATTTCTATATAGTGATGTTTGCAGGGGTCATGTTTTGATGCTCAGATCGATACTGAACTCCCTCCTCCCTTGCTGAGATTGTTGGGAATACCTACACCTTCCGGTTCAAATGAACCGACTTAAACGTCACTTCAAACCACAAGACCTTCACCATTTCCCACATATTTCCTAAAAGAGAGCTAGCACCTATGCATGTCTTTGTTGTAACTGTTGTCTCTTTTACTAATTCTAGTTTGATGCGACTAAAAATATATAATCTTTGTTTTCCTTGCTTTATTAACAAGGTGTAGATGTCCCTGAAACAGCGCTGCCTAAAGTGGAGGTACCTGGAGTCAGATGCCAAAATTGGTAACACTTCCAATGTGGCAGTGGGGCCAACAAATTCTGATGTTCCACCAGCTGGACGTTTAACATCAACCAAAGGACAACTTGCTCCGGATGGGAATGATCCGAAGAAAGCACGTTGGCATGAGTTCATTATGATAGCTTAAACAAACACATCATCTCCTTATTAAATAATGCTTTAGCACCTTTTCAGTTTCGTTTTAGTTTCTTTCCCTTTTCTTTCAAAATTTATGTAGTGGTCGATGTTTTAATTTTAATGCAAATCTGTTTCATAGTACGTGAAGATTTAACAGCACTTAAAACTTATAAAATAGTCTGTATTACAGACAAAAGTTTACTTGCAAACTACCAAACATAAATCAGGTGCATCGCTTCCATTCTAACATATTACCCCCAGCATCTACGTTGTTCAGAGCAAGTTCAAGAGTAACACACTGATAATAATTATACATAACTATACATTCAAGAAATTTACGCATAAAGATTTCCACCGCACGAGATTAAAACCCAACATTATGAAAGCAGCTACTACCATCGTTTTAAAAAAAATAATACACGGACATCGTTGTGTCCATGCTAATAACCATTGAGTGTGCCACTCACTTTTTAATGCATGTTACAAGGTAGAATCCTAGATATTAACATGTTCGTTATGACACAATAGATAATCGGTTTAGAGATTTTTATGTTATGTTTCACAACACTAGAAACAATGGTCTTATCAAGATTAACTTTCTTTGACATTACTATATTCTTCACCACAAACATACGTTCGATAAATAAATTATTGACTTTAATATTGCATATTTTTATTAAAAGTGTTTTGTTAGATAAGGGATACAGAAGCGTTTGTGGGTTAATGTATTTTGAAAATTTGGTGGGGGTTGCGATAAAGAACGCGGGGAGATTGGAAGATAAAATATGTTTAGTAATTGATTGTCTGTTTTTCCAGGGTTCGTTTAGTGGGCTTATCATGTTTTGGTAAAGTTCTTTTTTGTTTTGTTCGTGTGCTGTAGTAATAACTTGTCGGTCAAGCCATCTGTGATTTTTAACTTTTTTTGTTAACATATTATATATCTTTGTTTATGTGGTAAATGTTAGTAGTTTGTTATCTCTAATTTGTTATCTCTAATTTGTTATCTCTAATTTGTTATCTCTATGAAGCTTTTCATTAAGCTTTTCAATAAAAGTTATTATTAGTAATTAACCCAAACTGGAAAAATGGTTTAATGATTACAAAACTTAAATCATTAATTTTCGTTCACCTCTTCTCTTTCATAATTTCCACTTTCTTTTTACTACTTAGTCTCCTCTTTCTCTTGTAATAAGTGGTTAAACCACAACTCTTTTAAACTGAAAACCTTTGGTCTAAATTTAACATTTTCACCCAAAAAAAAAACTTAATTGAATAAAATGAAAATCATAATAAACGCGCCACCGGTCTGGAGAGGCGACGATAAGATCAGGAGAAAGTTCTAGGAATTTATCTGTGCTAATTCGGGGTTTGAAAAAATATCTTTGTATTTATACATAATGCATATATTGTGCCACATTATGAATATGTAACTCCTAAATAAATTTGAAATGATTAAAACATATTTTTTTCCTTAAAACATCCAAAAAGTAAATGAGATTGTGAGTAAAAAAGCAAGATGAATAAAAGTTTATTTAGCCTTAGTTATGATCCAAATATTATTCATTTACATGTTGAGGTTCTTATGAAAATAAACTGTCAATCACAACTGATTAAACTTTGTTTTTAGATTCAGAGTAACTGAATTTTCATTTTCTTACTAACAATCAAGTTCCTATTATAATGACTTGATGCCGATTAGAATGATGGCTTCATACCTTATGTTCGTCAGAACCTTTGAGCTGTATTGTGCTTGGTTAATGAATACTGCAATGAAATTTCTTCCGAATTGAAAGGTAAAACTGTTGAGTAAAGTTTCTATGACTAATAAATGCAGGAATGTAGTAAGTGAATGGTGGGTGGAGTTAGTTGCAGTAACCTCATTTGAAGATTTTCAAATGGAAGGGCTAAATCATATGTTTCACCATGCCTTAAGACCGTTCTTGAGATGGAACTCATTGTATTGAAATCTCTAGAATGTCATGTTAACCCGGTCACGAGTTTCTCTTTTTCACAAATTCTTGAGTTTCAGTACATAGCAAGCGCATCATTTCCAGTCATACGTGTACACCTAATTCCATAAGCACGGCCTTTCACCCCTGCACCATCACCTGTTGTTGGTCATTGTATTTGCACCAAAGTAAAGTAATGGAAAATCCTAAAGACTTGACAAGACAAATCCAAAAGTAAAAGGAGTTACCTCGGAACTGATCTGAGGTTGGAGTACTGATTGCCCGTCCATTTCTCTGACAGAAACAAAACATGTGCTTCCATTACTGCTGCAAAGTTCAAAGCACCATGGAAATCACCTTACCAAAGGAACAACAGTTTGATTAGCTTGAAAGGTTCAAGAGTAAAGCAAGCAAGGCTTCAGTTTCTATTTTATTTCACCTAACTCGAGCCACCATCGCCAAATATGTGACTGCAGTCACTGTACATGCATCCTTCATGACCATCTTTAAGGATTAAGCATGTGTTTGGTAACTGCATACTGGACAAGAAAGATACCTTCAGCAACAAATCAACAAATCAAAAGATACCCCCGAACCGTACCACAGGTCGGACTAACCCCTTGGGACGACCCGGGAGCGCCACAGTTTTGGAAGCACCGCAGTCAGTCCAACCAGTCCTTAGAACACATCCAAGTCCCGGCCAGTCCGACCACGACACCGCCCCTCTCGACCTCGGCCTAAGGCTTGCCAACCCGTACCTTGGTCGAGAGTTGTGAAAGTTCGGACAAAACTAAATATCAGCGTTCCAACAGGGATTTTAATAAAACATACATTTTTATTTATTTTACAAAGTCGGGAACTCGACCAAAGTCCTCAGAGTAAAGACTAAAATAAAAACAACAAAACCAAATAAAAACAACTGAAAACAAACGAGTCAAACGGGTACCCATGAAAAACAAAGCGAGTGAAAACAGAAACATCTTGGTCTTGCAAACAACACCGGAAATCTACGCCTGGCCTCGTCCTCCGCACCCCGCAAACGCCCCAGTCCTAAGGTTACCTGCATAGTAGAAGAGGGGATGAGTAATCAAGATTACTCAGTGAGTTCCCTAATAACAACTACCCTCCCCAGCCCATGCTTACAAACAAGCAAGCAAACAAGCAATAAAACAAACAATGCAACGCAAGAAAATAAACATGCAACTACCCTAAATGCAATGCAACTAAACTACACTAAACTAAACTAAACCTAATCTAAACCTAATATAAACCTAATCTACCCAAGTCTCGCCCCCGAGACTTTAGACACTCTAGACTCGATCCTAAGACTCAAAGAAAACAAATAAAAATAAAGGATATAAAAAAAAAGACTCGAGTACACCAAAGGACGGGCAACAACCGCACATCCCCGGGATCCCTAACACAGAGCCCTATCCACTCCATTATGAACACTCCCGACCACAAACACAAAGTCACGTGGTCGAGAAACATCATCTCCGGGAATCCCAACGCGAGGGACTACCACCGGGCCGCATCGTCATGCAGCACTCATCCATGGGAGAGACCCACTTCACGGCGACGAGTCATGGAGGAAGGTCACTCCACCATGGAGAATTGGGAACATCCAATCTAGCTCCATGGCCGGTCGCACATCACCGGAGAGTTCCAACGCGAGGAACATCCATCACGGGATGGCCAAACGCAACACATCCTGGTGAATCCCACATCATGGGACGTACAACACAGGACGTTCACAAGCACATTCCGGAGAATTCCACCCTATGGGACGTACAACACAAGATGGCTGCATGACAAGCACGAATCTGGTGAATCCCACTTCATGGGACGTACAACACAGACTGGCCGTAAGCACATCCGGAGAATCCCATATGTGGAACGTACAACACGGAATGGCTTCATGTTCCGGTTCAGGTACAACCGACCAGCATGAGGGAGCTCCCGCCTCAGACCTCCATGCCATAGTACCTGAAACACGGAACATGCCAAGGCACAAAGAAAAACAAATAAAAAGACTCCCTAGACTCTACCCGGCATAAGAGAGAGTGAAACTCAAATCTCTATGCAAACCCCTAAACTAAACTACAAAGCAATGCAAGTCATAAACAAGTGCATATGGACCAACATGAGAGAGTCAAACTCAAACCTACATGCGGCTAAACCTAACCATATGCACCGAACTATGCATGCTACAACTAAACCTAAGCATATGGACCAACATGAGAGAGTGACACTCAAATCTACATGCGGTTAACCTAACCATATGCACCTAACCTAAACTAACTATGCATGCAAGAAATAAACTAAACTAAGACCAACATGAGAGAGTGAAACTCAAATCTACATGCGGCTAACTACACTACACAAACAAAGCATGCAATAAACTAACAACCTAACAAACAAGCAATCTAACAACCTAAACAACATAAAGCATTAAAGAAAGTAAACACTCAAGTATGGGGTTTACCAACTCCCCATACACACACAAACTAACCGCATTGTGGTTCCGGCTGGTGAACCACACGGCTAAGGTCTTCCACCTGCAAAACAAAGTTAGAACACAACACACAAAAACACGGAGACCCACAAGGGAATCCGCAAGGAACCCACCTCACACTTCACACGGCAAGACGGCTTCCAAAAGAAAAACTCTAAACCTAAGGTTAAACTACACGGTTAAGGGTAACGGGTAAGGGTTTAAAAGAAAGGAAAGGAACCTAAACTAAACAACTAAAGCTTACCACCACTCCAAGCAAGCTCTAAGGATTCCTAGACTAAGGGTTACACACGGGTAAGAAGGGTTTACACTAACCTCACAACACTCACGGTTTTTACTCGGTTTTGGGTACTTTCTCTCTCAAGAAAGAACTACAAGAACGACTGAGAGAGAAAGCTTTGGGGGAGTTCTGAGCTCTTAAACACAACCAAGGGGTCCTATTTATAGCCAGTGGAGTGGGTGTGAACACATAACACTTGGCTAAACACTTGTTACCATTTTAAGCTCCAAATCCATGCATGAGGACAAATGTCTTGAATCAGCTCCTTTACGTCCCATCTTCTAGAAGAACTTCCACTATCTAGACCTCGTTAAGTGCACGAAATCTCAGCTCGAAACTTGCTCTCCAAGGTTAGTTGCCACCACACCATGATTTGACTCCTAAATGGCCTTTAAACTTAACACATACTAACTCTAGTCCTAAAGCTTGTCTCCCTAGCTCTCATAGACCACTTGCTGATGCTGATGAACCACTGCATGGGAGTTTTCGTGCCTGACATGTTTCCACCACGAAACTCCTTCCTCCAAAGTTCGGCAAAAACAAGCCCAAATGGCCTTCTTGGGTCTTCAATCTCTTAACCTCCTTTCCTTAAGCTCTAGCCCAATCCAATACTCCTATTGGGTCTTAGACAAACCTTATATGCTGTGGTTTCAAGGAATTAGGCCCATTCCTTGGCCCAAAACTCCATTACCATTTTGTAGCCCATTATGGGGACAAAAGGTATCTTGATGTCTCCAAGCTCTTAAAACATCTTTTGGCACTTCCTTCTCCACCATAAGACTCCTTGATTTATTCCCTATCATTTCCAGGTTTGATGGTTTTTGGTCTCTTCCACGTGGCATGCTCCTATTGGTTGGCCGGATCGCTTATGTGGACCAATGGGACCATTCTCTCTCCTTTGACTTTTGTTGACTTTTGACCTCTGAGTTGACCATTTCCAAAAGTTGAGGAATTGCTTGAAATACTCCTTTAAACTCCTTTACCAAGCTTCCATAACTCGTTTTGGCTTCCTAAGCTCTTAGCTACTCCATTTCGACCATATCGGCAAAAATGACCTTCCTATGGACCATCTCCATTTTGGCTCGACCAAATTCCATTTGGTCTCGACTATAAGTCTTATTTTAACCCATAAAGATGACTAGAATGAAGACTTACTTGATTGGCAAACTTTGAATTTTCACCATCCTTGGTCTTGTCCATTTCGAGGCTACGGCTATGACTTCTCGTCCAAAACTGATTTCTGCTCGACCACTCCTCCAGTTGCTTCGACAGAACCTCTATTCAAGTTTCCATAAAGCTTTTCAACACTTGGTTGGCTTGTTCCACGACCGTTGACTTTCGTTGACTTGGTACCCTAGGTCAGGGGTATTACATTCTCCCCTCCTTAAATGAATTCGTCCCCGAATTCACAAGGCGCTTCTAACCTCTACGACTAACTTCCTAACTTTCTTAAGCTCGATCCTAACTGCACACCATCTTCTTAACTTTCTTGAGCTTGTTTCTAACCATTTCTTCCACTTCTTTTCTCCTTGACACCTCTTTGCACTCTCTCAGTCATCCTGCTCCAAGCGGCTTCTTTTGATACTCTCCTTGGTCTACTTCTGTTGATACCACAAACTACTCCTTGCTTCGGCTTCCTCTACGTACTTGGATGCTACCTAGCAATGCAAAACTTCTTCCACCATCTTGATCATGCTACCACTACTTGGATTATGGTACCTCCACTTGCTCTGACTTAGCCTTCTTTTCCTCTTGCTTCCGATTCTAGCTTTTGCTGGTGCTCCTAGCTGATCCTCACCTTGACTCCATAATCTTCATTTGGTGTCTCCCCTCCTTGGAAACAACTCGGCCTCTACCAAAAGTACCATACCAAAGTTTTCTTTTGGACTACACCTCCTAACTTTGCCAGACCATCTCTTCCTTCTTAGCTTGAATACTTTCTTGGACTCTTTTCTAGCTTCACCCTTCTTGATTTTCTACTTGAGGATGTGTTCCAAGCGTTGACGGAGTTGCGCACACTAAGAGCAATCCGTTCACCATCAACTGAACCAGTACAACACCAATCGCCAAGCTCGCTACGATGGCTACAGCTGAGTTAGCAGAGCTAGAACCAGTTGAGGAGTTTACTAGGCAAAGGCTTCATACGACGAGTTCTTCACTTGGGGAGCTCGGTCCTATTTGTAACAGAACAAAGATGGGCAGTATGGAGATTGTGCATCGACTACAGAGGATCACAATGTCAACGATTCAAGGATAGTACCGACCGCCCCTTCTAGGATCGATGAGTTGTTGATCAACTGAACGAGAGCAGTTGGTATTCGAAGATAGATTTAGCCTCAGGATATCATCAAACTTTCCGATACGCGGAGACGGATGTAATCGAAGACAGCATTCACACTCGTATGGGCCGTTCGAGTTTGTGGTCATGCCTTTCAGGGCTATAACATGCACCAGCGTCTCATGAGGTTGATGAACGAGGTATCTCCATGATTACTCGGACAGTTCGTGATTGTGTTCATAGACGACATACTGATCTATTCACGGAGTTGAGGATGAGCACAAGAACATCTCGTAAGTACTCGAGAGACTAAGAGATAGGAGTTGTTTGCTAGTTAGAGCAAATGTCGCTTCTAGAACGAGAGATTGGTTTCTTGGGACTAATAGCGTGTCTGAGCAAGGAGTTTCGCGATCCAGAAAATGATAGCCGTGTGGAAGGATGCCTCGACAACGCACAGTAAACAGAGATCCGAAGTTTTCTGGATTGGCTCGCTACTACCGAAGGTTCGTCAAAGGATTCTCGTCGCATAGCCAAGCATTGACGAAACTGACCAGAAGGATGTACCATTCGTTTGGACGAGCATCGCCAAAGAGAGACTTCCGCAAGCTTAAGAAGCACTGACAGACAGCAACGTCTTCGACTTGCCTCAGCCGGGAAGACCTATGATGTGTACACAGACGCATCACGGATAGGATTGGGTTGTGTATTATGCAGAGAATCAAGGTTATTGCTTATGCTCAGACAACTGAGAACATGAGTAGAACTATCTACGCTTTATCGACTTGGAAATGGCGTCAGGTTGTCTTTGCGTTGAAGATATGAGCACGATCACATACCTATATATGGAGAAAAGGTCCAGGTATTTACTGACCAAACAGTCTAAATACCTTTTTACTCACGCAAGATCTCAACTACGTACAGGAGGTGGATGGAGTTCATTGCGGACTTACGATATCCAAATTCAGTACCAACCCAGGAAAGGCGCATGTCGTTGAGCGTCGCATTGAGTCGGCGAAGCGTCACGTGGTCGATTCGAGGAAAGAGACCCCGAACGTAACACAGGTCAGACTAACCTTGGGACGTTTCGGAGCGCACAGTTTGGCAGCA